>PVJI01003700.1:0-77500 GCA_004026765.1 Micronycteris hirsuta | reverse complement strand
CCCTGCAGACCAGTGTGGATGCTTTCTCCCTCACCTTCGTGATTTTCATCTTATCTCAAGACCGCCTGTACTATTAGTTATTTGTTTTCTCCAAATGTATTTCAAGTGGGTTTTCTTTTTTTTTCTTTACATTGGATTCAGCAATAATACCCATGAAATCAGGATGTTGATGTATCAGCAATACTTCCCCTTTCTAATGCACAACAAATTAAAACCATAATTATTAAAAACCATGCTGGCACCACCTAAAATTATCTTGCATACGACTGTCTTGGGCATGTAACAAGTTGGAAAACAACACTCCGGAGTGAGGGGCAGCAGCAAGCTTTTCTTAGAGCGACAGGCAGCAAATATCTCAGGCCTTGCAAGGCAGAAGGCAAAACCAAGGACATCATGCAGGTACTTATGTAACATGGAAGAAAGCAAATTTCCACCAGCTTTTCCCCAAACATGAAAACTATAAAAGCCTTTCGGACTCACAAGTCATACAAAAACAGGAGGTGGGCTGAATCTGGCTCCGGGGCTGTAATCTGTCAATCTCTGCTCAAAATCATGTATCTGATATTTATTTGAACTGACTGCAATTTCCATAGTGAGATGTAAAAAAACTCCTAGGATGGTTATGGAGATGAAACAGTTGGCACGAAGCAATTACTCAGTGAAGATTCACTGTTGTTTCTGTCTTCATCGTTGTCACCATCATCTTCTCTCTGGAAGAGCACTTGACCTGACACACAGTAGGTATCCAGTACGTGAGAGATGGGGTTATTTCAACTGGTCGGAACAGTGCGGTCTTGAACGACGCAGGTCAGACTCCACTGTGGGATCAGCTTCAAAAACATGCCGAGTCCCACCTCTGGAAACCCTAATTCTGAAATCTGCCCGAGGAATAAGCTGAACACGTGGGTTTTTCTGAAAGTCCTGGGGGTTCTAGCCACAGATCTGCAGCTCAGGAAGGGCGCACTCTGCACAGCAGGGCCAGACATTCCGGTCCCCAGAAGGGCCCATTTGCTCTGCTCCGTTCGATGGTCACATACAACACGGATAGTGCTCAACCCCCTTTGTAAATAGTGAGTCCAACAGCGATGTTAAATGAGCATCTATTAGGTGCCAGCCCTTGAGCTAAGTGCTGGGGATATAGTGGGGAAGGACGCAAAGGTCCTGCTACATGCCAGACTCTCTTCCTCACCTTCCCTCCCTTCACCGAGCTCGATCTCTCTTCTCGGCCCTTTTCAGCATCTTGCATCTTAAATGTACATTGGCTCTGCTCCATGAGAGCGGGGGGCCAGATGCCTTTTGTTTGCCGTAGTTCCCAGAGCCTGCAACAGTGCTTAGCACACAGTAGGTGTGTTCAATAAAGACTCACCCTAGCGGGGTGACGAGCGATCTCTGCACCTGTCGGAGAGCCACGCCGACGGCCAACCCCAGGCAGGGCCTGTCACCAGCCTCCTAGGCGTTGGAGCTGAAAATGGAGCATGTCTTTTGGTCGGATTAATCTGAAATCACTGCCTTCAGCCTCTGTCCGTTTGTTCGTTCCTTTGTGAAATGTATACACTGTTGTGAGTATGAAATAAATGGGAGAGTGCTCAACGTGTGGACAATGCTTAATAAGTAGTAGCTCTGTTGGGTTGGTTTTCTCATCTCCTGGAGTTAAATAAAGAGATGATAGTTCTAGAAATTTTATGGCAATCCCTAAAGAGGTAAACTGAGTAGCAAGTAATGATAAGAGTCCTCATTATATCGCCGAATCATACGCATCTGCTCGTGGGACGAGTACCTCCGCAGCTTCTACCATGTACTGGACACCGTTCTGGGGCCTCAGGACATGGGGGTGATACAACCAGTCAGCACCCCAACCACCCTCGGGAAACTTACTGTCTGTGGGGACAGGGACAGGGAGAGATGGATGGGAATCAAATAACCCATGAATCGTAAAACGCCAACCCTGAAAAGGGCAAAGCAGCGAGATACATGGCACCCTCAGGCCCATGCCGGGGACCGGGCTCGGTGTGACACGGTCCACAGGGGCAGAAAGGTTTCCCGAGCAAGACGAGCAGGAGGCGAAGGTGTTGGCTGGAGCGAGAGCTGGGAACAGTTGGGGGGCGGTGACGAGGTCAGAACAAAGCCGAGAGAGCGAGAGAGCGCAGGTGGAGAAAATGAGAGGACGCCAGGGCGGGGCGGACAGGTGGGCGAGACCCAGCCACGCAGGGGCCTGCGGGCCAACACTTCCACAGTGTGATGTGTGCCGCAGCCCGGGCGCCCCGTTGACATGCTGATCCTGACTCAGTAGGCCTGGGGGCCTGCACTTCTAACACGCTCCGTGGAGATGCCCGGGGTGCCAGCCCTCGGAGCAGTGTGAGCGTGAAGCTCTCAGGCCATGACTTCATCCCTGTGCAGGTGAGAGGGGGTGGAGGTGAGGGGTTTTCCTAAGACTCCTCTGGACCGGGCAGCCCATCTTGCGGCCGTCAGGGTCACCCTCGGCCTGGAGCCCGCGAGTCCTTTGGAAGCCTCAAAGGTGCCGCTGGAGTTGGCACTTTTTCCTAGTGCGTCTGTCTGCGGACACTTGGGTTGGTCCCAGTTCTAGGCGACATCGTCACCAAACAGGCTGCTTCTGTCCCACAGAAACTCTTTTTGCTCGGGTGTTGCAATTCAGAAACTCTGGAAGGGACAGCCCACGTGTATTTTTTAAAATAGAGCTAGGCTCGCAAAAAAGAAATACATATTTGCATTTGTGTTTACGTCCATACACACATGCATATGAAAACTCTTTAAATGCAGTAACAGCCACACACAGGACTGGAGGGGAATCTTACAAACACCAAACCATCTCAAATTCCACCATGGAAGGGCTGAGGGACAGGATGCTTTCGTTGCTGCTGCAGGTCCTGAGAACACCCAGGCTCCTCTGTCTGGAGGGCTCAGACATCTCAGGACTGCCAGGCCGCCAGACAGGACCGGTCCTGCAGGGGTGGCGACTGACTGTCCAGGGAGGTGACCAGTAGCCAGCTGGTGAGCAGGCGGTGCTGAACCTGCGCTGGGAGCTGCAGCTGGTGGAGGGAGAGGCCCCCGCACCGTGCCGCTGCCCGCACAATGCCTTCCGTGCGTCCCTCCCAGGCCTCCTGCCTGTCTTTCTAAGACAATCTGGGTGACAAATATGGGTCCAAGAAACGCTGCCCTTGTAAGCAATCCCAGCTGCTCCCTACGAATGTCCCCACTCAAAGGTTGCATGCCGCCCCCCATGCCTGCAGCTCAATTTAATTACTCACCTCTGCAGCTCTAAATCAAAGGTGGCTCCTATTAAGTATAATTACCTTTGCCAGCAGCTTGTATAACACACTAAGTGAGGGGCTACTAACCAGGAATGGATTCTACAGAGCGTTAGGGATGCCTCGGACTAAATGAAGAGCAGCCGGGACCCACAGCTTCAGACCCACACATAACTCAGCCACCAGCAAAGGTGTGCTGCAGGTGGAATGTTGCACACACACACACACACGTGTAAACACGGTGTTTCCTTCACACATATCAGCAGCCTAGCAACACACAACACCATGCAGGAGAATAAACTATAAGAGAAAAGCCTCTCTAAACCTCAAACACACAATACGTGTTGCTATGTCAGTTTTCTGCAAGAAAGCACATTGCCATCCAACCAGTTACTTTTGGAGCAAGCGCCACAGACGATAAAAGAAATCGGACACACTCCCAAGTTTCTTAGCCACCACGAAGGCCCGCGTTTCACCAGCTTTCCTACCCCGGGAAAGCAGGGGCGGGACACCACATGGGTTAACTTTGACACAGCAATTTCTCTCCTGTTCAACCTCACCACATCTTTCATTCCTGACATAACACAAACATTTTTTTATATCATGAGCATCTTTATCATTTCAGGCTCGTCAATTCCCATTTTACCTAATTAATAAATAAATCAAAACCTGAAAGGAAATGAAAGTTGCCAAGAAATTTCAGCCCTAACCAAAAAGACGCTATGGTGAGCTAGACCTAGATAATGGGGTTCTTTGAATCCTGCTGGCTCCTTCCAGGGGTTGTGCTCCCCACCGACTTCCACTTCATAGGAGCCTGTTAATTAAGCTTTGTGCCCAGAAACATAAACGAAGGCCTCTAAAGAATGTATCTCCTTGGCCGGAGAGGTTAAACACTGCTACTCGAGTGGTTCACAACCACCGCATTAACTTTTATTGAGCACTTACTATGTGCCAGGCATGCCTCAGGCACCCTGTACACACAATCTACGTAATCTACTGGGCAGCCCCAGGTGGTATCAGGGTTGTTTTTTCAAAAGTAAGACACCAGAAGGTCCTGGTTGGTGTGGCTCAGTGGATTGAGCACAGGCCTGTGAACTGAAGGGTTGCCAGTTTGATTCCCAGTCAGGGCACATGCCTGGGTTGCGGGCCAGGTTGCCAGTAGGTGGTGCATGAGAGGCAACACTAGATTGATGTTTCTCTCCTTCTATTTCTCCCTCCCTTCCCCTCTTTCTAAAAATATATAAATAAAATATTTTTTAAAAAGATTTTTTAAAAAAGCAACCAGAAGGTTAAATACCTTGTCTATGGTCAGACAGAGAGTAAATAGCAACCTGGACTTGAACCTCTGAGCTCAAAGCCATTGGCTGTAACCCTTCAGAGCACAAAGAATACAGGTCCTGCCTTGGCCGGCCTGACGCTCCTTCTCTCTTATTCTGGTAATACGACCTCGCTGTTTGGCCCTGTGGCACTGGGCACGCGTGGAGAGTCAGGCCAGTGACCGGTTCAGGGAGGGTCAGGCACACCCACCCACTCGGGCCAATGCAAACCAGGGCATTTGCTGGGGATCCTTTGAAGGAGGTGCTGCTTTCTTCTGCGGGAATCGCTAGGCCAGATGCTGCTAGGTGACCAGTGTAATCACCGTGTATAGGTAATCTGACTGGGAAGGAAGGAAGGCAGAATCCAAGAGAGAGACCTGTCGCAGTCCCGACCCTCTGGCCTATGCAACCACAGGTACCAAAGCTGGTGCTCCGCTGAGTCACACAGATGATGTATTTATTATTTACTGCAGCTAAGAGCAGGATTCGTCAAAATAAAAACTGGCTTTAGGGTTGTGTACTGTGTGGCTGTGGGGTCAAATACTCCCGGGTTTAACCCTAGTTTCACTGTGTATCTGCTACATGAGCAAACCACTGAACAGCTCCATGCCTCTGTGTCCTTATGTGGAAAATGGGGACATTAGCGTGTGTCTACCCCTAGCTGAGAGGAAGGCTAAATGAAGTCAAGTGCATGGCAGAGGTGTCCGACCCGCACGCGGCCCAGGACGGCTATGAATGCGGCCCAACACAAAATCGTAAATTTACTTAAAACCTTTTTGTTGGTCATCAGTTTTTGTTAGTGTTTGTGCATTTAATGTGTGGCGCAAGACAACTCTTTTTCCAGTGTGGCCCAGAGACGCCAAAAGTTTGGACACCCCTTACGGTGTGTGGGACAGTGCCTGGCATGGAGTGGATGCTTGGTAAATGTCAACGAGTCTGATTACAATTATTTCCGGGAATAAAAGAGAGAAATGGGTGATCCCATGCAGGGCTGTGGTGAGAAATGAAAAGGACTCAGAGTGGCCAGTCGGGGGCAAATCTGGAAACCGTCACAGCACACTGCCGCTCACGGATGAAGCAGGGCTAGCGCGCGGGGAAGAAGGGGCCTGGGTTCAGGAAGGGCGCGTCGGGGAGAAATCGGGGACCTGTCGCCAGTGAACACGTTGGGGGCTGCCTGGGATAAAACCAGGGCAGATCAACAATGAGATCCAGAACCGCACAAACATACAAACAGAAATGAGTTTGAGTTCCTTAGTAAATAAATCATACATCATCTTCATCCATCCATCCATCCATCCATGCTTCCAATCACGCACCCATTCATCCATCCATCCATACATCCACGCATCCATCCATCCATCCGTCCAACCACCCATTCACCCATGCATTTATCTACGCATCCATCCATCCATGCATCCATCCATCTCTCTCTCCCTCCTTGTCTTTATTCTCGGTGCTCCATTACTAACTCTGAAGACAGGGCTATGCCTTGTTTACCCCTGTAGTCCTGGCACACAGCATAGGGTCTTGAAAATAACAGAAATTAACAAGTATCTGTTGAATGAATAAAAGACTGACTCTCAAATACACACACTCCTTCCAAGGAACTTACCTCCCACGAATCAGTGTGACCCATGTGGCCCGCCTTCCCTCCCGCAGTTTCATGTTATTCCTGGAGCGAGCTCTGTGCCCTGGAAACCTACCGGGCAGCTTTGGTGCTGGCCCAGCGAAGTTTCAAGCTCAAGCCCTCACCACGTAAAATTTCCTTTGCTCCACTGGAAGCAAGGGCTGCCTTTCATTTTTATTCTGTTTTTCTTTCGTAGAAAATTAAAACATCTCAATCCACAAATGGGTTTGTGGGGTTGGGGTAAAAGCTTTACAGGTGTGAGCACACAAGACAGAGTTTAATCTTGTGTTATTAGTTATTAGAGATCGCACCGCTTTCCATACAAACAACTGTAAACCTACTTTTGCCAGACCCTGCATTTGTATCAGCGGTTGTGTGCATGATGCAAGACCTACAGGAAACTTTTCCTCCCCTTTTCATTATTATTTTTTTTTAACAAAGGAGGCTGTGGGTTTCCATTGCTACGGTTTTATCGCGTGAGCCTCCCCACGAACTCGTTCAGTTCCTCCCCTCCACGGCAGCAGAGCAGCTCCAGGTCCGTGCCTGAGAACTCCAGTTAGAGATACAAACACGTATACCTGTTTATTTATTGGCGAGCAGTGGCAGAGTCAAAAGTTAAACCAAAGCACAAAAATTTTCTCGAGGAGTGAGCTCAGGGGCCTGTGGTCTAAACTGAAAATCAGATCACTGTTTAAAAGAGAGAGAGGGGGAGGGAGGGAGAGAGAGAGAGAGAAAAGAAAACCCCTCACACAGAGCATTGTTATACATTTGAAAATATCTCCATGTTCCTTCAATGTTCTTCCCAGAGCACTAACGGGTCAGCCCACAGGAAATGCAGGAACACGTTATATTTTAATCAGGGCACATAAAGCGCTGTCTAGAGTGTTATGTTGCCCGGGGGAATGCACTGAGCAGGGAACATTTACAAACTCCAGGTCAGTCTCCCCATTACATCACTGTGAGGAAGAGAAATTTATGAGGTTAAATTATATGGATGTTATATACTGGAACTGCGAGCCCATTCCCAAATGAGAAGGTTGGCTGAAGTGGCCAGATTCCCTGAGAGAAATTTCTAAGTCCTTCTATTGTTGATGTTTTTATGGTAACTTTCCACAAAAAAAGGGAAGACATATTCTTTGAAGATAATGAAATGAATAAAAAACAAGAAGTCTAACTAAAAAATACGACAACTAAATTCCAACAGAGAAAGCACCTAAAGGAGTTACTTATAGTATTCTTCTCCAGAGATGATAATACAGAAGTTATTTTGTTGAACTTACTCGTGATTTATCTGATCTATTCCTCATCTAAATGATTGGAAACACAGATGTTGGAGCTATAACTTTGCTTCCAGTAAATAATTCCTCAAAGGACTCACATTTGTTTAACCTTAGTCACAAGATGATAAAACTTATTAAACATTTATGGAAGGAGCAACCCAATTTTGTTGGTTTATGTCTTTGGCAAGTTTGGAAACTCACATCCCCAACTTTTCCGCCTTTCTTTCACCTCCCTGCAGGAAAAATATCTTCGGGGAAGCCCCCCGTACCTGGGTAATACAGACCTCCCCCTGCCTTCCTTATCTCTCCACCTGCGGCTGTGGTTTGACAGTAAACAGAAGGGCCGCCATGCGGGTCTCAGGGAACAGTAATTAAACCAAAGGGACAGCAGACAAGGTGCTCCTGTGGGGTCACAGAGGAAGGATAAACACCCCACCAGGGAACTGTTTTCTGAGGACGGCGAGCCTGCTTCTGAGATAAGCACACACTCACACGTGAGCGGGCGCATGCCTCCGGCCATTCCGCGACGTTTACTAAGAACCTACTATGTTCAGCCCTGTGGGCATGCCTGACCTGGGTATCCAAATGTTCCAAAGGCTCCAGGAGCCAGAAATAGCCGCTTGTTCACTTACTCATTCGTTCGTTTGTTCATTCATTCATTCATTCATTCATTCATGTAGTCGACCAAAGCACCTACTGTGTTCCAGGTGCAGCAAATACAATGGCCCCGTGATCTGACAGCTGACCCCCTGCCACGGAAAAGGAAACGGGAACTACAACGGGGTGTAGAGCCTACTCCCTGTATTGTCATCTGTCACGGATGACTTCCTCATCTCGTGCTAATTTTCCTGTGCAGGGCTCTCGGTGTGTGATGTGACCTCTTGTGGCCGTCACCAGCAGACTCCCTGGGACACGCACTGTGTCACTGCCTTTGTGGTCACGGGCCACCTCCTGGGGAGTTCTGTGGCGGTCCCAGGAGCACCTGAGCCCTGGCATGAATGTCTGCATAGACCTTGCCCACCGTGAACACGAAATGTACACGTGACAGTGTCTGACCCTGCCCCGCCCCAGGCACATGTGGTGACACCCCCAACACACCTCGGCAAGCCACACGTGCAAGGTGCTCACACCCACCACACACACAAGATGCGCGTGTTCACAACTCTCCCCCCAGTAAAACAGACCTGCAGGGCACAGGCACACTCTGGGGATGACGCTGGTCTTGGCTGAGAAAAGCATCTGGTACCACGTGCGCCCTCTGAACCGGGGGTGGGGGGGTGCTGTCTTGTCAACAGTGCCACCCCCAAGGCCAGGCAGTGCCCCTCCACATGTGTTCGCTGAAGTGCCCCTTAACTGTTCCAGGCGTTAAACTCCAGGGCTCACTGGTGTTAATGATTCACCTTGCAACACAGCCAAACAGAATTCTTTCCTCACCCCGCCCACTCATACTTGACACCCCACGGAGCTCCAGCCTCCATGGGCACAAGCTCTCCAGCGAAGACGTTCCATCCATTACAAACTGAGGACGAATGCAATTTCCTTTGTTACCCATGCTTTTCTTTTCATTCCTCTCTGTCCCCCACCCCACCCCACCCCACCCCAAGACAGCGAGTAATAAATAGTCTTCCTGATGTTCTTGGAGTCAAGTCATGTTGCTCGCTGGCTGAGTCCTACTCATGATTGGGACTACTGACGCATTTGACTAATGTTGAGTTTACTTACTTCAAGCAGACATTTACCATGTGCCTACTAGGTGCCAATTAGGCAGTTCAGTTTTTGGTTGGGGAAGTGTGCATCTCAGTAAAGGCAAGACAATGTTCCAAGTTTGAGATATTAGCTGCTTAAGTGTCGTTTATTTTTCTCAGCCGATTCTCTCGCTAACTGCAGTAAAATCGCACAAGTGTTTTTCTCTATGTAAATGACTGACATGACAATTGTAAATTTTCCCAAGAATATGCAGTATAGAATTATGTGTAATAAGAAGAAAAAAAAAAGAATTATGTGTAATAGTGAAAACTTTAAAATATGCTAAATGCCTATTAACAAAGGAATTGATAGATGAGCAAAAATATACATGCTTATGATGGAGTATTATTGATATAAAGCATATAAAATGAATTAGCTCTATTTTTTAAAATCTAGCTTTTCTTTCTCTCTCTCTTTCTTTACCTACCTACCTATCTACCTGCATAGAGTGATAAACCAATTTGTGAAATACAGCGTGAAACTATTTACATAAAAAAATTTAAACATATACAAAAGCATAATAATGCTCCAAGCTACATATACACATGCAGGTAAAACTATAAATAACGAAAGATATACACACCAAATCTTAATAGTGCCTCTCTCTGGAGAGAAGGTGACAGGGGAAATAATAATACTTGCAGAACATGGCACTAAGCAATATTCTAAATACTTACTAAGTATCCATTTTTTAAATCCTCATAATGGTACTTGGAAATAAGCACTCTCCTTATGCCTATTTCACAGACTGAGGCTCAGAGATTTTAAGTTTGGTGTTTAAAGAGGACTTAACACAATCTGCAAAGTTTAATTCCTTTATCTCTGAAATTTACTGATCAAGTGAAATAAGCTCATCTTATTACAGTTCTTTCTTCTATTTCACCCGATTGACTATTTTCATCCAATATTAATAAAGAAAAGATTTATGTTAAAGACAATAAAATAGGATGATAATTTCATTCCATTTCTCATTAAAATAACCTCAAATCAGATAGCTAGGCGGTTTGCCAAACTTTATATTATTACAAAGGTTTCTTTCAAAATGCCACTTATGTTATGGGAATGTAAAATGGTGCAGCCACTATGGAAAACAGTACGGAGCTTCCTTAGAAAGTTAAAAATAGAATCATGATCCAGCAATTCCACTTCTGGGTGCCTATCCAAAGAAAATGAGAACACTAATTCAAAGAGCTTATGCACCCTGATGTTCACTGCAGCAGCATCTATAGCAGCCAAGACACGGAAGCAACCTAAGTGTCCCTGGACAGACGCACAGGTAAAGGTGCGGTACCGATATACAACTGAATATTACTCAGCCATTAGAAGTAACAAGATCTTGCCATTTTGCAGCAACATGCAAGGGCCTGGTGGATACAATGCTAAGTGCAACAGGTCAAACAAAGGAAGACAAGTATGGTATGATTTAACATGCACGGCATCGAAAAAAGAAGACAAATCAACAAAACCAAACAGGAGACCCACTGAGACAGGAAACAAATCGATGGTTACTTGGGGGGGTGGGGCTGAAGGGATGAGCAGATGGGTGAAGGGGCGTAAAGGGGGCACGCCTCCAACTATAAAATGTTACAAGGATGTAATGTACAGCATAGCAAATACAGTCAGTGACACTTTCATAACTTTGTGTGGCGACAGGCGATAACTAGCCTTATTGTGGGGACCATTTGCTAATATGTACCTCAGATCACTGTGATGTACATCCGAAACTAACAGGATGTTATATGTCAATTATACATCGATTAAAAAAAATACTACCCATATTTTAAAAACAACAACAAAACATAGCAACCCCCTCCTCAACACCACCAACTAAAAGCTGCTGTTGATTTGGTTTTCATGAAAGACCCCATCAGCAGCATCTTCCTTCGAGATAGGACCTCTTCAGCTACGGGGTCATCTTTTTATTTACTTTTTCATATTACTCAGAGGACCCTTTAAATGTTACCTGTAACTACATACTAACAACTAAGAAACGCCTTTACAGTCCCTGACACAAATATTTTAAGAGACTCTAAAGGGGACCACTCTGCACTGCTACGGGAACCAACAGGGCGCTGACCTTGCACGCGGCCGTGGTTCTGAGGGCCAGGAGGAGCCGCGGGCCCACCCGAGACGGACAGGAACACAGGAGCAGCGTCCGACTTCACGACCCGTCCGCAAAGACGCCGTGGGAAGCAGTGACACCCGGATGGGCAGTGTTGGGGGTTATCGTGGTTTTCCCCCCACTTTTGTTTAATACAACCAGAATGGACTTAGGAAAATGCTGTTGTGGAAAATGCGAGAGGTTTCGAAAATCCTGTTTTGTTTTTTTTCTCATCCTCGTCGGCTCAACTTTCAAAGATGGAGTTCAGGAATTGAGATAAGCAGGATGAGCCTCTTATATTTTTTTCCCTTTGACACAAGTGACTTACTTGTACTTGAAAGAAATGCTAGATTTCAGTTCACACCCTTGAACCCCACACATCTGTACTAGACTGGGAGCATTTATTTATGTGACTCTTTGCTCTGCAGCGCCACAGTTTGGGAGAGGAAAGGAGACGTGGGGACCGAGCACGTGGACTCTGAGAGGCAGGCTCAGGTTCAGACTCCTAATTCAAAGCTTGTGTGGTCTCCAAGCTACCTGAAGTTTCCAAAACCTAACTTCCTTACCTATTCAATGGCCCGATCATAATAATAATGTCTGCCTTTCGCAATGTTGTGGGGAGACTTTATGTAAATGACCTGTCTGTAGTCAATGCATGGCAAGTATCAACTACCAAGTGCATACGGTTTGGTTCAGGGTTATCCAGGCCGATAAAAAGGAGCCGCTGGGACAGTGACCATTATCGTTCTCCTCACTTTTATCACATTAGCCATGGAGGCCCAGATGCTTGAGAGAAAAAGGCTCGGAAGTCTGATTACTGGGGAGAAGCAGGGAAGAGAGACAGACTCAATGAGGACAAAAAAAAAAAAAAAAAAGAGGAAGAACCACTGAAGTAAGCGTGAGAAACACGAAAAAGATAGCACAGAAGTGGAGGGGTGCCGAGAAGGAAGCCAGGTTTTCTGCTCTGTCATGGGACAGAGTTTCCGGAATTTTAGAGAGAGGAGGAAATAAAGACCTAGCTCTGAGAGGTCCCGTTTGCTAACTTCTTGTCTCTTGATTCCAGTACCCAGAGTGCTCGCTGGCTCCTCAGCTGGCAGAGGCCCTGTTTCATATTTGCTGGATGGCTTGTCCTGCTCCTGCTTCACTGAGGGGTTCTCTGGGCTCCGATGCCTGGGGCCGTGACTAGGTAGGTAAGTGCATACATGGACACATTGCCCAGTTGTAATACATGAGAGAAAGTGGTCCCCACCATTTCCACAGACACAGGTGACTGCCAGGAGAGAGTGAGCGTGGAAAGAGAGACTGCTTATATTTTTTATGTTGACTAAAAGCAAAAAGTGAAAATGGACTTCTCAAATAATTTTTGAAATATTTAAGTACTTTAGCATTTGGCGGGGTGGGGGGAGGAAAGAGTAGGAGAAGAAGAAGAAGAAAGGAGGGGGACTTGGATTTCCCCCCCATATATACTGTAATTCAAAGCCTTAGTGGGTACTTAACACGCAGACTCAGGGGCCTCCCCCGTCCTATGGAATCTGAACTGCAGGCTCCGGCCCAGGGACCTGCAATCTGGATGGTAACATGTTCTCCACGTGACGAGGACACCACTCGAAGGTTGAGAGGCAGCAGTTTGCTTCAGATGCAGAACCAAACTCCTCCAGCCCTTCCCTATTCGCAAACTTCCCTGGGCCAGTAAAGCCTTTCCAGAGTCTCTCCCTGATACCCTCCCTGGGAGGGGAAGTTCCTTCTCATTTTCAACGGTTTTTGAAGTTTTAACAAAAGCCTCCATTTTCCGGGCGTTGCTCTGACCTGAGTGTGACTTGGCAGCCCTTGCTCACAGCTGCTTCACCCGCCCCTCGCCCTGCCCAGTCTCTGGGCCTCCCGGGTGTCCTCACACCCAGGCATTCTGCCCCATCCTCGCGGTTTGTGCAGCATCCTGCCCCCCAACTATTGCTTTCTTCATACGTTTCCTTATAATGACTCCCTCTTTTACTTACTCACATGTTTTTATTTTAAAATGAAAACGTACGCCACTGCAGTCAGTGGGGAACCAGCATCATCTGCCGTAAATGATGGCAACAGCTCAGTGAAAATCCAAGTGTTTTTATTTTTCATTGGATACCGTTGATTGCTAAAGTCTCTAAATCCGAGGCCTGCTCTTTCTGATAAACAAGAGCAAGAGCAGTGTTTAAGACAGGCTAACACCTCCATGAGACTTTCTTACTGACTAAATCAGGGCGCTGACCCGGTGTTCAAAAGGGGACATTGTTTTCACCTTGGGCCCGACTGGGCGCCACTTCAAACTATCCACCACCGTGACAGGGCCACAAACGTTCAGGGGTGGGCTTGCCTTCCTCGTGGGGACATCGCACAGAGCTCTGGCAGGCTCAGGGAGAGGAGAGAGCCATAGGGGCTTCCACTGGTGGAGGTGACGTCCCCACTTAGTGATCTCCACCCCTTCCTCCCAGACACGCGCCTTCAGCTCCCCAGGCTGTCTCATGGGGACTCCTGATAACCACGTCACCATCATTTATTCTGTCAAATCATATTTAATGAGCACCAACTATCTGACAGACTTTGTGGAGATTAAGCAGGTAAGACGTAAGATCTCTTTGGGGCCACAAGTTCAGAGTCACGGTGATGATTTCAGTAATTTAACATTTACTGAGCACTTACTGTGCATGGGACACTATGCTCCATGCTTTGCTGGTGTTGATAATTTGCTCCTCCCAAGAACCCAAGTGGGAGGGTTAGTATTCCTGTTTTACCGATGATGAGAGGACTACTAACTTGCTAATGATATCTTGACTGAAATGTCTTAACCGTTTACCAGGAACCAGGCACTGGGCTAAGCATGTCATCTGTTTTCTCTCATTGGGTACTTGTAAAAACCCACAGAGAAGTCCTTCCGGCGGCTCTGCTTTGCCAGGAGGATGCTGAGAGTCTGGGGGGTGAGGGTGTGTGGGTCACATAGCAAGAGCATGAGCCCCCGGAGAGAGACGCGCCCCCGTCTGCCCACGGGGGCCGCCTCAGCCCTGACACGGCACTGTCAGGTGGGAAGGGGAGGGGTGAGAAGAGAGGGTGCCAGGGCTCCAGAAAATGAGCTTCGAAAAGAGTGGCCTCTTCCCTTGGATAGTCAATTCTAGAGTAAATGCCGCTCCAAACACTTCCCTCATTTCCACTTTGGCTCGGAAAATCATACACTGACAATCTGCAGTAACCACCTAATACATAACAAGAGGAGAGAAGTAAAAGAAAGAATGAGAGAAAATATCAATAGGATAAACACAGATTTTTCTGCTAATTTATAGCTTTCTTCCTTTCCAGTTGCTCCACCTGCAATTCTACGCACATGGCATTCACCTTTGGACCGTGTCTCCCATCTCTTCCGCCCCTGCCTGGCCAAGTCATCACCAGCTTTTGACAGGGCAGGTGCCAGAGCCACCTAAGCGGCCTGCCTGCTTGGTTCCTGACCAACGAGATGGCAGCCAGAATGATCTTGTACAAATCTCAAGCAACACTGTCTCTCTCTGCCCCCTTGTCCTCCAAGGCTCCCCAGTTCAGCTGGGACCTCAGCTCCTACTCCAGTTCCTGCCCCTCTGTCCTCACCCGTCACCCTGCCTCCTTCAGCTCCAGGCACCCTGGCCTCCGGGCTGCTCCTCCAGCCACCCCTCCCCCGCCCCAGCCCCGCACTTCCAGATGTGCCAACTGCCCCCCGCTGAGAACTGCGCTCGTCTCCCGGCTCCCTCCTTTTCTTCTCTTGCACATACCACGCCCTGGCATGCTGTGACACAGATATCCGCGTGCTTGTTGGGGACCCATCGGCCACACTACATGTAAGCTTCGAGAAGGCAGGCATGTCGTCCGTTCTGCTCAAGGCTGCCGTGCAGCACCCCACTGCACCTGCTGTGCGGCAGAGCTCCGGTCACACTGGTAAATGCAGGTTCTAAGGTGGGCAGCAGAAATTCCCCCGTGTTCCCCGAGACTCCAGTTCCCTTTGTCCTGAGATATGCCTTCACAGGCACCAGCCCGCCTCTCTTCTTGCCTCTCCCAGGCACTTGTCTGAAGGTGGCAATTAAAAAGTGAAGGAGGCGATCCCAGGAAACAGCCTGTGGCCCTTGCCTATTAGCTTAACAACCCCTAAGCTGTGCAGGCTCGGGCCTCGGGGGACGAGGGAGGAGGAGAGGAGCCAAACCCAGGGAGGCTGGGAGCCCTGGAGGTTTCGGGAAGGAAGGCAGAGCACCTGCAGAGAGGAGAGGGCCAGGTTGACCTCTGACCCCCGGCCTCCAGGGTCAGCGATGCTCCATCCCAGGGTCTGGGCTTCACAAGGAAGTCTCCAGATTTAATCAGCGAACACTGTCTTTAAGATGAAGAAACACTGTTTATAGCAAAAAGATGAATCGCTGCTTCGGCTGAAGGCAGAGGATGTCATGATGAGGGAAATACAAGTTTATGACTAAAATCAGAGGCTTTGTCAATGATGTTCCCTAAACTGATCGATATTCAAAGTGCAGCTCTGATCATGATCGGTACGGAGGTCTGCCAAAAACTGTTAGACGTGCAAGAGACATCCTTATGCTCGAAATTAATTAATTAGTATACAAAGTAATACAGTAATTAAAGTATTTATTCATTCACTTATTTACTGCCTCGCTTATTCATTCATTAGGAAATATTTATTTAGTGCCTAATAGGTACCAAGGACTAATTCAGGTGCCCAGATTTCTCCTGGAATTCCTACAGAGAAAATATAAACAAACAGACCAAAAAAAGGGAAAGGAATAAAACCGTTTCTTTTTTTAAACAAAAAGACGCAGTGTAAGTGCCAGGGACAGGACCACGGGGTTTCGTCGACATCCCATTATCTCACTGTCGCACCGCCGCGTGAGGCGAGCGGTCATGTCCTCATCGGACAGATGGGGACACCAAGGTGGGGCAAGGTGGAGGAACTCCCCCGAGGTCAGGAGGAGATGCGACTGGACTCAGATTTGCCTGCTTCTTCGTATTCGTGCTCTGCCTCAGCCCCAGTGGCGCCAGCCCCCCACCACTGGCCCAGCACCATAAAGGCTGGGCACGCATTCTGATTGATTGATTGATTGATTTCAGAGAGAGAGAGAGAGAGAGAGAGAAATTGATTTGTTATTCCACTTATTTATGCATTCATTGGTTGCTGCTTGTATGTGCCTTGACCTGGGATTGAACCTGCAACCTTGGCGTATCCAGATGATGCTCTAGCCAACCGAGCTACCAGCCAGGGCCTGCACATGTATTACGATCTCCTGGTGCCACCTCTACCGCCCTTATCCTACTCACCATTGCTGAGGGGCCTGGCAAGTCAACTGGCTTGGTGGACACGCCCAGGTCCACGCCGCCTCTGAAACACTAGTGCGCACATTCTGCTCATAACCCAGTGAGATCGCCTGGCTTCCCCTTGAACCCATCCCGCGGCATCCTGGCACACTTAGACTCGAATCTCAAAGACCAAGCATGATCCTCCACTGTCCCCCCCTCCTACCCCATTTCCTTTCAATTCAACATTTTACTTCGAGAGAATTGCAGAGTCACACGCAGTTGTAAGAAATAACTCAGAGACACCCCATGCACTCCCCAACCCACCTCCCCTCACCGGGTAGAGATCTATAGGACAATATCACCGGGGAGACATGAACACTGATGCAATCCACTCGGATTTCGCCAGTCTTACACGTGTGTGCGCGCACCTGTGTGTGCGACTAGTTCCATGAAACGGTATCGCCTGTGCGGGCTTGTGAACCCACCGCCAGAGGAAAGATGCAGAACAGGCAGCTGCAGCAGCGCTGGCTTCCCTCCTTCTGGCCTTGCGTCACCGGGCCCACGTCCTCCTGGCCCGTGGCCTCTGTCCCACCCTCACTCACAGGCTCGGCTGTCAGAGTCCCTCACCTCTGGCAACGTTCGGCAATCTGTTCTAATTCTCCATACTTTTGTCATTTCAAACTGTTACATAAAAGGAATCACATCATATCTTATGTGATACCTTTCGGAACTGACTTTTAAAAACCAGCATAATCCCCTTGAGATGCATCCAGGTTACTGCATATATCAATAGATTCCCCCCCCCCTTTTTTTTTATTGCTGAGTAGCATTTCAACACAGATAAAAAGGTAGCTCTCAGAAGAGCAAAATCCAAGACAAATGCTTTCAAATATGATTCAGGTATTTTTTTCCCTATGTAATTCCTCTAAGCTAATTATCTCTAAAACTTTTGCATTGTGCACTTCCCAGTTGTTAAGTATAGCTAAATAACACTGATGTATTAATAATAGGATTGTCTAGCCATGCCTCCTGAATTTTAATTTCTAAAATTTTGAACAGTTTCAGGCATCGCAGAACAGTTGATGATGCCCAGAGGACGTGGTGTTTTTGGAGGGGAAACGCAGAAAGGTTGAGAGCCGCCACCATCAGCAATTCCGCATGGCTATTTTAATGACTTTCAAATCCCTCCGAATTATTTAATCATTTCACCCATGGAGTTGGCTTGGAAAACAAACATATCAGCAATTCCCACTTGCATCTCAAATTTCTTTCCTGTGTGTCTGCCCCTGTATACGGTGCCTTCAGAAAGGACCCAGGTCTGACACCCTCGTGAGGGCTTCTCTGACAGAATGAGCCCCAGGACGACGGCCGCAGGGCCGGAGGTGCTCATCGGTGTCCGAGCGACTAGAAACCACGTGCCCGTGGAGACGCTTGCCTGGGAGCTGCAGGCGCGGTCCGGAAGTGAGTACTGGGGCTGTGAAGCCTCTAATTTTTATGACTACTTCCGCAGGGCCCACAGTGGCTTCAGACTCACTTTAAATGCTATTACTATGCTTTTTTTTTTCCCATGAAAAAAGTTCCTAAAGCAAATGACTAAAAGATCAGTAGTAGGGGGGAAAAAAATGAGAGAGAGAGAGAGAAATTGGAAATCCAGGGAAAAGAGAGCTGTCTGATAAAGGCCTGTAAACAGTGCTTCCCTTACTGCAGTACCCAGGTGAGAGCCTCGACGAGGTTACTTCTTATGCGGTTAGAATAACTAAGCTGCTTCACAAGCGAGGAGCTGCTTGCCAAAGGTCACCCTAAGGAGCAGGAGAATTGCTAACTTTAAATGGAACTTACAAAACTTAAAATAATAAAACCAAAAATGCAAACTGTCGCAAATTACTAAAAAATGGAGGTGAAACCCTCTTCCAGGGCGAGCAGGCGGCAGGAAGGAAGTGGGGGAGAACTCTCCAAACAGCCGACAGAAAAGACATTCTGTAGCTATCACAATATTAGAAAATGAAAATACATTTCTCCCAAAGAAATAAAAATATAACAGCGTTCTCAACTTGCGAAGCGATGAAATTATTTGTGTGCCAAGCTTCTTTTAATGCCACTGTGATTTTTTTTTTCTTTATAAAAGTCGCTCAATTTGATTGTAATTAAAGAGGTAATGAAAAGCGCTGCTTCGGGGAAGCGACGCAAGACATTCTCTAACTGTTAGTTTAATGTATTTCCAACTGACTCTGCATCAAACGAAAATGATACTCTGTGTGTGCCTGGTCTTAATATAGAATTTGCGAGGCAATTCTATGCTTTTGAAAGGGAACTTGAGGGGGATACAGGCATTGCCTTTGAAATAGTGGCTGAGTCTTCCCAGACCGCAACATACCTAAATAAAATTGATAGTACAGATGCAATGATGGGCAGGAAGCTGCACTCTGGGTATTTAACCTGGGCCGTGTCAGGTAATTACAGACCCAGCACCAACATGAACAGGGCCTGGGTTTTCTTCCTGGCTGATTTTCCCAAGCTCAGCCACAGTGAGAGGCAGAAGTGCATCCTACCCACGGCCTTAAATAATGCCAGGCTCGGTGCCCCTTTAGAACCTGCTTAATGGCGAGTACAACCCCCACAGCACCGGGAAGGGAAACAGATCGTCCCAGGTAATATCCAGTTGGAGAAATTCCTCCAGAGGAGTGAGAAGTCAGCTGGGAGGAGCTGCAAGCACAGCGTTCTGTTGGAGAACCTAACAAAAGGCGAGGTGCTTCCAGGGACAGATCTGCCGGAGATGCATAGGAGGTATTTGTTGGGTGTGAAAGTTTCCCCGAAGCGAGAAGGCTGGTAGGAAAATAAAATGCACAGCATGTCTAAGGAGTGCTTCTACCCCACTCAAAAGTAGGCTCCTAGGTCCGCCCCCCAGGCCTCAAGGAGAGTTTCATTGTGGAGAAGTTCCTGAGAGCCCCCCCCACCCCGCACCCCCTCACCTTCCTTCTACTCGAACTCCCTGTCACTTGCAATCTGCTGATTAGGGCTAATGTATTGTGTCCTGATATGGCAGATTAAAAATGAAATCAATAAATGCCTAAAACAAATGGGCTTTTGAAATGTCCCATTCAATCCGAGTCTTTAAGGGTGAAGTGAGAGGTGGAAGAAGGAAATCAAGGGGGGACTGGGGAGAAGACCACTTAAGTCATCAATTTCCATCCAAAACACTGGGAGGACGATGCGTTTTTAAGGGATCTGTCCTTCCTTTTTCTCAGGGATCTGCCTTAAATAACCAGAAGAGCCAGAACAGTTGATGCTGCTGAGCCCCTATGGGGGGGGTGTGTTTATGATTTCCACTCATCTGCTAAAAATCATACTGTTTGGTAAGTGAAGGGGTCTAGAGCATGTGGTATTTAAATCTCCAAGACAGGAACTTGTCTTTCTGAAGTTCTGTTTAAACAAAGTGAGAGGTCCAGGGGCTCTTCTCCGCCCGACCCAATTTCTGTTCTCTTGAACCTCACCCTACTTACCCGTAAATTAAAGGTAAACTTCACCCTGCGCTGCCTGCCCCCTCCCCGCCCGGAGACCTCCCTGGCCAGTGCAGTCACCGCCACTACGAGGGCGAGGGCGGAAGGCAGACCGCTCTGGCCACCTCCACACTCAACGCAGCATTCAGAATGGTCCCTGCTGAATACGTTTCCCATGTAAATAACCTGTGCTATTAAGGTGCAAATTGCAACTTTTAAGTAATGATTGCTAATAGTCTAATGTTTACTGCCACACAAGGACATTCATGCAAACAAAATCTGCATTATTCATCTCCATATTCAATAAACAAAATAAATTGAGGGAGCTGTTCTTTCCTGCAAGACTTTTCTGAGATCTGGGTTGTCAGGTAGCTTCTGAGAGTCAGCAAGAAGGACACATTTCATCTCTTTGGGTGGGCAGGAGCAGGCTCCTACCATTTACACGCACGTTAGATATTCACGTGGAGACGATCCCAGAAGATTCTGCATTGTATCGCAATTGGCTGGCGTTATGTAAAAACGATAGTTCGGGATGGTGAAATAAAATATGTATTACACATGTGTGTAGAGAGACCGCGATAGATGGTCGAACACAGAAGTGGTAGTGTGTAAGCCTACGATTTAACATTTTAACGACTCTGCATCCTGTAAAATACAAACAAATCAAAATCTGTTCTGGTTTGTTTTACCTTTCTGCCATTTTCTCTACCATCCCTAAAATGGATAGTGGGGAAGATGCTGGTATAGAATTCTGCAATATTTTCACAAACCCCTGGGGTACCATAGGCTGCTTTCTAAACTTTTTTTTTTTTTCTTGCCTGAAGTAATAGTATGGTAGAATAGCACAGCTTTAGAAAGCCAGGAAGAATGGCATTTGGGAGGGAAATATTCTGACTTAGCTGTTTCCTTAAAGAGAACTGCCTACCTCACTTTACTTCTCTTCAAGGGGGGAGAAATGTAGCAAATAGAGACTAAAATTCCCCATCACTTGTAATAGCATCTCATTCATTATATCTGGATAACGGCTTTATTAGAAAGTTCTCTAATTGATTCCTTGAAACATGGAACTTAGAACTAATAATGCAAAGGAATCAAATCGCCTCGAACAGTTCTTGGGAAAGATAGTCTCAGCTCCGATTCACTCACAGGCTTTTTCTGTCTTACATTATTCATTAATCAAGCCAGAAACAAGCTTTCAGCATCAGGCCATGGGAGTAATTACTTACAGTTGTGCATTGTGTTTAATTTTTAAGCCGTGGTAGAAGTTAGGAAGGCCACACTCCTAGAACCCACCTTTGGCATTTCCCTGGATGTTAACTGGCTAAAGAATCCCGAAGTAGCTAACTTTCCCCGGGAACAACCACCTCGGCTAAGCAGAGCACAGCCATTGATGACTTCAGAGGAGAGAACCGTCGCATGCAAACATACCCGCTTTATTAATACGTGAGCAAATAAATACCCTAAGAGGGGCCTCATTGTGTACGGAATGAATTATTCCCTTTCGGCTTGACAACGGTTCCCACTTCTTCAGTGAAAATATTAAGAGCCATGAAAACAAACAGACAAACACACGAGGAATACAATGGGCTAGAAAACTGAAACTGGAGGCACAACTTTCCAACGCACACACACACACTACGGTAAACAGACAAGCCAGCGCCACGAGATACCAGCTTAGTGCAAAGGGTCTGATTTAAATAATGTGAGACGGCATTCGGTTACGTACACCTGGATCCTCACTGATCAGAAAGCCATGATAATCAAAGTGGTGCAATTCTGAGCAAGGCACTTTTTGTAATGAGCTTACCAAAGGAGACATGTCCAGTCATTCTGGTAATTTAAATGACTGCCTAGTTGTTGATGGCCTTTACCGGAACAATGAGGGGGAAGGAAAAAAAAAAAGAGTAATTTTCAGGGCAGTATCACTTCTTGCTGGACTGTTGCCCAGGGTTCTCTTCTGGGACAACAACGAGGACGTTATCTCTAATAATCTAGCTGCACTCGTACTTCTGCTGCCAGAACTAGACAGGGCAGGCTTCCTCTTCCCGAGTCTAGAAGGCCAGGGTGCACCCCAAAGCTGTCAGATTGCAAAGCAGTCTAAGTTGAAAAAGAATAAGGGGGTTCCAGGTAGCAAGGGACGGGGGTAGGAGGGAGAGATTGTTTTTAAAAGAGGTAGACTTGTAAAAAGAATACCTCACTGACTGGGCAAGTCCTGAGTCTGTAGGGTACTGGAAATATTTTAATTATTTTGCTCTAAAGGAAACAATTGGAAAATACACAAATCAAAGCTTTATAAATGATATTTCCGCCTGCGATCTCAAGCAATCTACACGCGGTTTACGGAAGCAATTCTGCACTCAGAAGGGAAGATAATTGTGGGTATTTCAAAGCACATGTGCTGCCATTCGGGCTGGAATCGGGCCACGATGGAGGCTGAGCTTGGTGGTCCAGCCTGTCAGGCACAGACACCCACTTCACCCAGATTTGTAGCTAACTTTGGGTCTGTGCTGCGGGTGGCTCCGCAAAGTTTATGAAACTGCTCCGCAGAACTTCTCCCTCACGCTTCATGCAAGTTGACACAGAAGGGAACGTGGTGGTCTGTCTGCCCAAGACCAGCCGTAACAGGGGGCTGCCCGAAGCAGGAGGGCAGGGACAGAGAGGGGGAAGAAAAACAACTTGAGCTTTTTGCTAAAGCCCTGATTCAACGAAAAGACACAAAGAAATAAAAACGCCCACATTAAAAGCCAAACAAGATAATAATTGTGCATGTCTGGCTCTGAATCCAGAGGGCCAGGCTTGCGTCACCGGCACTCTGAGTTACCATGGTGAGTGATTTATTGATATATATCAAGAATGAATAGATCAAAGGCAGCGAGATGACAGGTGATCAATCAAATGTCAAATCAAAACTAGCAATCAAGTGGAAAGCTGATTTTTCAGTGGGTGGGTCTGGCAGGAGAAAAATGAACTTTCATATTACACTTCCGAGAAACAAAACCCCAGCATACTATTAAAAAAGCAATTAAGCAACCCAAAAGGAAAAAAAAAAAACCCTTTAGAAGGTCTATTGTACTTTTCCATTAACCTGTTCCTCTCTTTTTTTTGGGGGGGGGGGGTTGGTAAGTGAGGATTCAGATGGGATACTTTTTAGCATATAAATCAATTTACAAAGTTTGCAACTCTCTCTGGGCAAAGAAAAACCAGAGCTGCTTCAATGTTCTACGGGGCATTCCCCTCCCCTCTGTTTTTTAAGAGAAAGGAGAGCGTTGATCAGATTTCCAAACGTGAATCTTTTTAGCAAACATACTCAAAGGTTCATGCCTTTCCTGAAGTGGTTTTTTCCACCTTGGCGATCAAAGCTGAACTCCCATGGCTCACCCCACAGCCAGCCTGCTGCCTGGGCTTGGGAACGGCTCACACCTCAGCGCCCCAAACCCCAGCGAGAGGAAACACTGTCACTCCAGGCCAGAAGCCACTGGCACTGACCACACGGAGGGATGAGAAGGTGAAAGGACTGTCTCCCTACTCCGCACCCCAAATCCTCAACCCAACTTTGGCCCAAGAAGCAAGAAACAGACCAGGAGAAAGTTAGGGGTGGGGTAGAGGGTAGAGAAAAAAAGTTTAAGGAGGGAAGGCTTGGTGGGGCAGCTACCCCCACCCCACCACAGCCTGCAAAGGGGAGGGTTTGGGGTGATCGGAGAAGGCGAGAGAGGATGGGGTTCTCATCAGGGCAGAGAGGGACACCCGGAACGACTTCCCCAAAAGCTTGGGGGGTGGCATCCTGGGACACCCGGGGCAAGGAGGGCGGGTGAGGGGCTCAGTGCACAGAGCAGCCGGAGGGGCAGCCCCAAAACGGAGCCGGTTCTCTTACCTGCCGCCCGCTTGGGTGCCTGCTGTTTCCTCCTTGGCATCGCTCAACTTCGCTCCAGTCCCACTTCTGGCGCCCCAGCCCCGAGCCGCGCGCGGGGGCCGCGGTCTCGCTCGCCTGTCTGGGTCTCCTCCGCCTCCTGCCCGGTGGCTCCTAGGGCGTCTCTCGGCCTCTGTCCCCCTGACGATCCCCCCTGCCACTGCTCCACCACGGGCCAGAGACCCCCCTCTCTGGACGGCAGGGGTGGCTGGTGCCGCTGGTCTCAAGTAGAGGTTGGCTGTGCCTTGTTTGTTTGTTTGTTCTGAATTTTTTCCTCTCTTTCTCTTTTTGTTTTTGCTTTTTTTGGAATTTGTTTGTTTGTTTGTTTGCTTTTTGGTGACTGTTGAGACACTTGGTTTCTTTATTAAACATCCAAGACCGGATTCGGATGGAAGGGACGAGGGGCGCACACGCGCCGCACGCACACGCGCGCGCGTAGAGATAAGGAAAAAAAAAGGCAATCCTGGGAAGGTAGTGGTTTCTTCTTCTTTTTCTTCTTCCTCCTTCTGCTTTTTCCCTCCTCCTCTTCCTCCTCCTGGCCGATCTCTATGGCGGATGCGTGCTGGGGGAGAGAGAGAGATCACTCACTGGAGGTTTGTGGCTGCTGTCAGATCCCCGTCTGTGAGTGATATGCGGGAGGACAGGAGAGGGTTTGGGAAAGACAGAAAATCCGGAATTCACTCACTCACACACTCACACACACAGACACACACACAGACACACTCACACACGCACGCACTCTCGCTCCCTCTCACACACACTCGCCCCCCCACAGATGCGCACACACTCACACACACACACACAAGACAGGGCGAGGCGATGCCAGCAAGCATCGATCCCGCTGAACAAACTGAACACCAACAAACTCCTCCTCCTCTCCCCGCGACCTGATGACAGGGAGAAATTTACTCCCCAGCCGCAGCGCGCCAGGCCGCGGGCGTCTATTAAAGGGACAGTGTCCCGCCGGGGAGAGAGGCTGGGGGTGGGGGTCGGGCGTGCCACCCCTGCTTCTCTGCTCCCTGTGCCCTCTTCCCCGGGGTGAGGACGTGCCTGCTGGCGCGGGAGGCGGTGAGAAGGGAGGGGATGTGGGAGAAAAGGGGGCAGGGTGCCGGCTAAACTCTGGGCTGGGGAGGGAGCTGCGGGGGCCAGGCTAGCTGATAGGCAGGGACCAGTAACCATATCAGGAGGGTGAGAACTTAGATTTGCTTTGAACAGGGAAGGGAGAGGGCACTCTGTCCGGTGGTGACCTCTGCCCGCTAAGTCTCCCAAGCTGACCCCAGTGATATCCTCCCCACCCCTTGAAGTTTGGTAACGCCCCTATGCCTCCTCCCTTCTTGTCAATCAGTGGATGGTCACAAAAACAAAAATCTCCCATCAGCCTTCTTGAGAGTTTCATCACATATATTTCTCTTTGTTTTGTTTAAATGGTATTTATTGAGCACCTACTATGTGCCTGTTCTGGAGACACGGCAGCCATAGAGAAAGGGAGGACGCCGGTCCTCTTAGTGTTTGCATTTTAAAGGGGGAGCAGACTAGTCATCCTTAGCATCCAGTCATTGCTTAAATGTCACTTGCTCCCGGAGGCCCACCTTGCTTAAAATTTCGCACCCCCCACGCCCCATGCCATTTCTCCCATTCTGTTTACTGTTAATGACGCACCGAGTGGTGGCAAAGAACATGGTGCAGACTGAGTGCCCAACGAGACAGTTGTTGAAGGAATGAGAAGCAGACAAACAAGATAACCTCAGAGCGATGAGCTCTGTGAAGATGCTGAAATCGGCTTCCATGACCAGGTCTGGGGGAGGGGGAGGCTCTGGACTCAGTGCGGAGGGGTCTCTCGAGGTGACACAGGCTGGAGCCAGCATATGGTTAGGGATCCCTGCTCAGGGCCAGGCGCTTCCCAGGTGCTGGGGACAGGTCTGAACGGAGACCCTGCCCTCAAGAAACTCCTGCTCCAGGGGGACAGGCTAAGGGCCAAAGAGGCAAGTGCTGTGTGCTGGGGCAGGAGGTGCAGTCAGGAGGGGTAATTCACCTGGACCCAGAGGAAGGGAAGGTGGTTACCAGGCGCTTCCAGGGCAGAGCCAAGTCAAAACTGGGTCCTAAATACGGAAGCACTGACCAGAAGGGGGCGCTGACAGTGATGCCTACCTTGCTAGTCTAGTAGGCAGCCTCATTGGGCTTTCCGCTTCCTGCATGGAAATCCCCAGAGGCCCTTGCTAAGATGCACCTTCCGTGGCTGCACCCTAGAAAATATGCTCTGCCTCTGGCACTGTTGGCATTTTGGGTTGTGGAGGCTTTTCTGTGCAATGTAGGATGTTTAGCTGCGTCCCCGGCCTCCACACATTAGTTGTCCAACCCCTTCACCCCAGAGTGTCAACCAAAATTGTCTCCAGACATTGCCCAATGTCCCCTGCAGGGCAAAAGTGCCCCTGGATGTGAAGTACTGCCCTAGACCTTCTGAATCAGAAAGTTCTGGGAGAGGGCTGGGAACCCGCTGTTTGAACAAGCAGTCCCCGCCCTCACAAGCGAATCTCCTGCTCACTCCAGTTTGAGAACTTCTGCTAAAAAAGCCTTTGTTCTTTTAGAATCAGACACACCCAAAATTGTAACCACAATAAAGCCAACTCAGGCTTAGATATTAATATCATTTAGGAGT
The DNA here is from genome assembly GCA_004026765.1 of Micronycteris hirsuta. NCBI lineage: Eukaryota > Metazoa > Chordata > Mammalia > Chiroptera > Phyllostomidae > Micronycteris > Micronycteris hirsuta. The sequence goes on along the minus strand of PVJI01003700.1, from coordinate 50,815 downwards.
TCAAGGGGTGGCATCGTTACTGTGGTCATTGTTACGGCGTTTCACCTGTGCCCACTCCTCACTACCCACCCCCGCGATGTACCCACCGGAACCGAGGCTGGGCCAGTAGCATCTGGGACACCTACCTACAGACCACCCACCTGCCACCATTGTCCTCCAGGGGCATTACCAAGGGTGACTAGTTCCACAGATATTTTTCTGAACCATTCTTTGGGGTTACAGGAAAGGTAACTTTTCCATTTTACTACTCAGACACCATAAGTTAAGGTCACTGTTTGCAAAGTGCTGTTTAATCATTTTAAACACCCCCACATGGGAAGTAAGTGCTCATTTCTCCTCCTCACACATGCAGCACAAACGAGCTTGCCTACCTTAAGTCACCCAAGTGGGCTCTGCCCAAGACCAACCCCACCCAGTCCCAGCCTAGTCCTTAAGCAACTGCGGCGAGGAAAACACTTCATACATGACAATGTCTGCAAAAGGGTATTAACCTTAATTAATTCTAATTACACAACAGAACTTGACAGAGCGCTATGCTAGGGACCACAGCTTACTGAGCAAAACCCAAAGAACCAGAGTTCTAGGATCGGGAGGTACAGACTTCAGGCCTGAACAGAAAGAAGATGGAGACTGCAGTCCGGCTCGCGGTGAACCCTCCCTCCCTCCGCTAGAGAAGCCCCAAGCCTGTTGATTGGGTGTTTGATTACATTCAATTACTCAGCAAATATCTACGATATTAGTTAGGTGCCAGGCATTGCCCCAAGCACAGGAGACGCTGAAATGCATACAAAGGAATCCTTGCTTTCAAAAGGCTTTGGTTAAAATGCTACCCCAAAGACTGAGAACTAGGAAAGAGGGAATCCAGGAGCTGGACCCAGTCTTGGGCAGAATCAGGATGGACATCAACAGGAATCGTTGAGTCTGGGCTGCAGAATCTCCTCTAGGCTCTCTCTAGGTTTCTTCTCCAAATTTATACCTCTAATCTTTCCTCTTTCGCAATATAGCTGCTTATATAATGGGGTGGGGGACTTATACTCTTGCTAAACCTATCTTTCCGCTGGCTACTGGCACATTCTTGGACCCACACTTCTGGAGTGTTCTTTCATTAATTTGAATAATTTTTCTACTGCTACAATGGCAGAATATTAAGCTTGGTTATCAACAAAGAAGATCTTGGCTACTCCAGTGGGGTGCATAACACACTAGCACCCAGGTGTTGTTCAGCGGTGTGGACATGACATTGAAAGACACTGAACCACAGGGAAAAGGTTATCCCCATTGAATCAGAGAAAGTCGCCTTTGGTGCAAGTGCATTTGTTACGCCTAACAACCGCTAACTTTTCTTTTTCAACCAAGAAACCACAGCTCTCAGGCTTAGAAACTGGGGAGGGACAAGAGTACCTGGCTAGACTTTTAAAAAATGGTTTGTTTTTACTAAATTTAAGGTTACCTCTATCTAAATTTAAGAGACAGCAATCTAAAGTCTGATATAATTTAAACGGTTCAAAACGAAATACAGCTCAGGGGTGACAGAGAATAAATAATGTTTCGGGTGGGACGTGGCGATGGCCAAGAGTGAGAGAGGCAGGCACGGATGGAATGTGCAAACTACGCTGCTCGACCACGGGCTCCAGCACCTTTGGAAACTTCTCCCCAGAGCCGATGGGCTGGAGTAACGCTGTGTTTGAGTCTTCAGGGAACTTAGCATCCTAGAACCCAGCACACAAACCCTGGGATGTGTAAAGGCATGAACGGATTGGAATGATTCAACTGGACCTTCCAGAACACTCATCCCCACACTGGCTCTACGTCGGAATCACCTGCGGTATTTTTTTTTTTTTGTTATTGTTCTTTATTTTTCTAAGATAAAGAGGCGCAGGCCCCACCCACCCCAGAATTACTAAATTAGATCCCAGGGTGGGGCCCAGAAAAATCAGAAATTTTAAAAGTTCCCAGGTGATTCTGACAAGGCGCCAGGCACGCAAGCCTTCCTTGAGCAAACGCTGTTTCCTAGCAAAAGAATCAAGTTAGGACTTCTTGCACGCAAGGGCCAACCAGCGCAGCTGTTGCTGGGTTCACTCCGAAGTGGGGTTGAGAAGCCTCTGAATGCCCTATTAAAGCAGACACCTATCCTATTGATTTTTTGTTTGGGGCGGGGCGGGGGCGTAGTTTGCCTATCTTACCACTGGACTCCAATCCAGTGTAATTAAAACTAATAATTTGCCTAGTGTCTACCTTGTATTCGCCACCGGCCTTGCCCTCGGATATTGGGGCAGCCTGTGACATTCGGGAGCTGCAGGGAAAAGGTCTCAGTGACCAGAGTGCCTCCTATGTAATAGAGGTTGCGGGGCTTCTGCCGAGTCCCTCCAGCCAGACTCCTCCTCCCAGATCTTTGTCCTCACTCTAAACTCGAATGCCATCTCCTCCTGCCTCCGCTATCTGCCCTCACGCTTCCTTTCATTTTTCATGGCAGTTACGACCATCTGTAGGTATCCTTTTCGTGTATCTGCCTTTTTATTATCTGTCTCCCCTCATTAAAACTGAACTTCTGTTTACCTCTACAATCCCAAGTCCAGCGCAGTCCACAGGCCCTGGAACAGCGGTGTCGTGTTTGGTGTTTTGTTCAAGGTTGTCTCGTTTATGATGTAAACGGGACAAAAGTAAACGGGTTGCGGCAAGGACCACGGTCGGGGTGGACTGTGCATGTTCCTCCCATGTCTGCGTGGGTTTTCTCTGGGCCCTCTGGTTTCCTCTCACATCCCACACAGGTATCCGGGGCGAGCGGCACGTCCAGGTGGCGCCCAGGGCCTGAGCGTTGCAGATGGACGTGGGCACGTTGCAGATGGATGTGGGCTCGTCTTCGTCTGCGTCTGCGGGGGAGCGTGGCTGGTCCGCGTGGGTTCCTCCCAGCAGCACCGCCGCCGCCGGAAGCGGCTCCCATGACCCGGAACTGGAATCACTAGGGTTAGGCAATAATAAGCTTACTTGTTTGTATTAATCTTTAAAAAAAAATGTAGGTAGAGCTCACTTAGAAAAATATTTGGGTCTTTACTTAGCAGTTTGGTGATGCACCTGTGACCAGCAATAGGTCCTAGGGACTTAACCCTTGTTTTGATCAACTGGCCTGCGGGAAAATTGGTTTTGTTGTGCAACAGTTTGCTTCAAGTTGCAGCTTCTAAGAACCTATGACAATTTGTGGGATGACTGAATACCAAGCAGAGCACACTGGCAAAAAAGGGTGTACCTTAAAAATATCTTGGCCCTGGTCGGGTAGCTCAGTTGGTTAGAGCGTCATACGGATATACCAAGGTTGCAGGTTCAATCCCCAGTCAGGGAACATACAAGAATTCACCAGTGAATGCATCAATGTGCGGAACAACAAATCAGTATTTCTCCCTCCCTCACTCTCTCCTTTTCTCTCTCTCCCTAAAATCAACAAATAAAAATTTTAAATATATATCTTAGGTCCACCCTAGATAGGGCTTCCTTAGATATGGATAAAGAACATTTCAGCTGTGCCTCTTTTCCATTGATGCTGTCCCACTACACCCCTTTTCTCCATTCCCTTTCTCTTGCCTATTGCCTCCTTCAGATTGTCCCTTAAATACTGCTTCTTTCAGGAAGTCTTCCTGGGTGGGTCCCCTGTGATTCAAACTTCTCTAGTCTGTATCTTCTCAAAACAAAGAGACTCATTGTAGAGAATGAATCCAAACATAAGAGTGTGCAAGCAGGCAGAAGGAAACTATTCTCGTATAACAGGTGTTAGTCACCTCTGGACCTGTGCGTGGGGCGGCTACTAGGGGCCTGGCATTGTTCTTACCTGGGCTGCTGCTGACTCTGGAGTGCTCCATCTGTGAAAGTGAATTCAGCTACATGCTCATGATTTGTGTGTTTCTATATATGTACAGAATGCTTTAGTTTAAAAAAGCAGTGATTTAAAAAATCCCAATGCCCAGGTCTTACTCAGACTCATTACACCCAGCCTGGGGTGGGGGTCATTGCCATCAATATTTTTTAAATCCCCCAGGTGATTCCAATATGTGGCCAAGTTTGAGAGCCAGTGTACCGAACAATTTTGTCATTGAGGATATAATTCATTGCCTTCCTCTTATGTCATTGAACTCATTCAGGATATTCCTCTTCCCAGTTGCTGTTTTGTGAAAACTTGAATCTCTGGTTATTCTCTCCCCTCCCACTCTACCTGGTACAGCGTCATGTTGATGAGAAGAACCAGACAAGAGGAAGCCCCAGATTGACTGTGGAGGCTGAGAGGAAGAAAATAAGGCGGGTGTTGGCATACAGAGTAGGGGTGGAGGCTGGGATGGTTTTAGGGGGGAGGTCATAAAAAGCCTTTCTGGTAACATTTAAATTGAGATCTGGAAGACATGAAGCAGCCACCCAGGATCCAAGGCCTGAAATGGCAAGACTTCGGTGGTTCTGGAACATACAGGACACGGCTGGCAGCTTCAGGGGCACAGAACCAGCCAGGGAGCAGAGAGACCTGGGAGAGTAGGTTGAGGCTAGATCACAGATGACATCATCGGCCAAAACACTGAGTTTAACTTTTATTCGTCCCGCCACTGATGCACACTAATTTATCTCTTTACATCTTGAAAAACACCTTGCCCATTTGAGTGGGTTTGCTTGACCAACACAGAAGAGAGAATGTCTTGTTCTACCTGGTGGGATTTGCTCACTGAAAACAGGTAAGGTGAATGACAATAACGTTTGGGGACATGTGGGCCTGGGCCAGCATGCTTCGAAGAACAAATCCTCCAAAAGTTGTTGGGCTCTCTTTTTTTAAAACTATTTTGATTTGGCTAGGTGTAGAATTTTGCCACAGCCATTAAGCGTTATGTATATTTTACAAGGGATGATTGCTGAGTGGTCAGGCCAGGGGGTGTGAGAGCTGTTCGATTTAACATACATCACATTTCTCCCTTGGACTTGATTCCTTGCAGTCGGTGCCAGTGTTTTGCTACTGCTGAAGAACCCAGACCAAGTCGCTGGCCCGGTAATCCATTGCTCAACTTCATTAACCACAGGAAGACATTAAGTGAATGTAAGGACCGGAACAGCCTGGAAACCACGAGATGAGCAGCCTTTAAGTTCTGGGCTCCGGTATATTTTATGCCACCTTGACTGTGCGTCAAGCTCGCCTTCCTGGACTCATTAGAACTGTGAGCCCAAAGGTGCCCCTCAACTTTCAGAAGCAAATAGAGAATGATATAATTCGCTCTGAGAACACCTTTCTGTCTTATCCGGAGCATGTCTTATCTATTATGATTAGGCATTAAGCGTCCTATTGTCCTGAAAATTTCATGAGATTCTACCCCTGCTTGCTAGAATTATGTCAAAGTGACTTGTCCTGGATGCTGTTCTCACCCATCAATACAGCTTGTCTTTTCTCTGTAGCTGTTGCTGAGAAGGCCAACGCGGCTAAGGAACCCATGGGCTGAAAATGGCCAACAGTCCGAGACTTGCCAGTCCTCTTTTGTGCGTTTTGCTTTTGGTGTCCCAGGAGAAAGATCTGAGAGCAAGTAGTCCGTTTGGGAGACAGTCCTAGATGACCCCAGTAGGGGAGTAAGAAAGTGACTAAGAGAAGGCAAGGCAGCCAATACCAGGTGTGCTATCCAGCAGGTTATTGCTGCAGGGAATGCTGGGAGTCAGTGGAGATTATGCACTTCCAAGATATTCCCTTAGTGGGGAGAGAGTGGGGTGTTTATCCACTGCCTCCTGCCAGGCATGAGATGAGGGCCACTCCCTGCAGGCCAAGAGCCAGGGTGCTGGCAGTTAAATTGGGGTGTGAAGAGCAGGCAGGGCTCCAGGCATAGTGTACTACATTGACACCCCCCAAACAGAGAGCTTCGCGGGGGCAAGGACCAAGACTGGCATTCACTGCAGTGTGTCCACATCTTAGCATAGTGCCAGGCACATGGCTGACCTCCATACCCATTCGTGAATGTACCGGTGTGTGCAGGAGCTCCGCGCCATGCCTCTTTCCAATGTTCTCTCTATTTTAGTCTGTTTGTTTGTAATCATGGATTTAGCATTTGCTTACAAGACTTTTTTTATTCGCTGAGTTTGTCAGTCTCCTCTGTCCCCATAAGTATGCTCACTTGAGTTGAGGGGTCTCTCTCCTCTTGCCTGCCACATCTCTGGTAGGGGTATAGAACCCAGGTATCAGTATTATCATGGCTTGAGCTTTTAAATGAAAGGAAAGACATGTGATGTGATACTGATGCGTGTGTCTGTAGGCATAAGGTGGGTGCAGAATGTTTGAAATTAGGGTTGTCCCAGAAATCGTGGGACACCAGTTCACTGTTGTGCAGACCCGAGAGGCACCAGGGAAGAACAGTAAGCATAGGTTTGGAATCAGACCTGAATTTAAAAGGTACTTTCATGACTCCCTAAGACTATGGCATTGGGCAAGTTGTTCAGCCTCTCTGGGTCTCCGCTTCCCCATCTTCGAAATGGGGAGAATTACATCACCAATTCAATGGGCAGCACAGAGAGGATTGTAGGAGCTCATGCAAAATAACACCACACCTGACACATAGGAAGCACCCCCTCACGCTCAGCTTTTTCATTATTTTGGAAACCTCTGTTGATTGCAATTGACAGAGTGCTTTCAGCTCTATCTGATCCATACCGAGGGATAAAGTGGACATCAGCTCTGTCCCCTACCTTTGCAAGGGTACCAGTTTACAGAGGCTGATTGGGAGGCTCAAAGCCTCACGCAGGGGTCACAATGGCAGCGGAGCACAGATCCGAGCCACTGGTGACAGGGGGCGCCTCTTCTCTCCGCAGGTGCACCCTCGCTCCCCACTGATGTTCACTACGCACCTGCTCCCTGCCAAGCCCTGGGCTGGGTGCTGGGAGGGAGCAGCAGGGAATAAAGCGCCCGCCTGGCTCTTAGAGAACTAAAAAATCTAGGAAAGATGGGGAAATTATCCTAATGATGACAATAGTGGCTAATATTTATGAAGCACTTGCCAAACACTTATCAACTAAAGCAATTCGATGAGGCTAAGTGTTTTGTTGTGTGTGCCCATTTTGCATATTAGGAAACTGAGGCACAGAGAGGTTAGGAGAGTCACCCACGGTGATGGAGACAGCAAATGGGGAAGTCCAGATTCAGACCTTCCTGGTAGGGCTGCAGCTTCTGTACTCAGCCACAGAGCCTCACTCTGTCTCAGCAACGCCTGTCGCCACTGTGACTTCTACATCACAAACTGTCTACTTGTAGCTTTGCTTTCTCTGTTCACGCTCCGCAGTTTGGAGTGTTAGCTCCTAGAGAGTTAACACAGATTCATGGGCCTTCTTGAGAGAGATAGGAGGTCTGGGGGTGGGGGTCCCAGACTGTGTATTTCTAACAAGCTCCTAGGGAACACTGATGTAGCCGGTCCACAGACCACACTTTGTGTTGCTCAGGTTCCAACAGGGGTGATATTTCCTCCCAGGGGACACCTGACCATGTGTCAGGAGTCATTTTGGATTGTCACAGCTCAGCGGGTGCCACTGGCATTGAGTGGGTAGAGGCCAGGGAGGCTGTTAAACAGCTAGCGCACAGAAAAGGCCCCTGCGAACGGGAAGACCCAGCCCCCAAATCAGGAGGGTGGAGGTTGAGCACTGGCCTTATGAACTATGAACTTCACCACAGAGGAGGTGTCTGGGGACCTTGTCTGAGACAGGGATTCGGCTCAAGTAGGTCCGCAGGGGTGCCTGAGATGCTGCATTCCCAACAAGCTCGAAGGGATGCTGCTGCTGCTCCTGACCTCCAGAGCACACTCTGAGCAGCAAAGGCTGGACTTGACCTTGGACAGGCACAGGGCTTGAATGGAGGCTTGGGACACAGGAAACTCCTACGCCATAAAAGCCCCAGAGCAGCCTCAGTGAGTTCAGAACAACAGTAACCCTGGGTGTGAATAATCCTCTTTCACTGCCCCCCCGTGGCCCAGTTCGCCCCTGGGAGCAGCGCACTGGGGCGGAGGGGCTCTGAGGACCATGGAAATCTCCCTCTCTGTCCTGGAAGCAGCCAGGGGCAGGGCGGTGACGAGGCAGGACAGAGCTCGGGCGGAACCGCCTCGCTTCAGCCCCGAAGATCAAGCCGCGTCTATTGTTGCCTGAATCGTGGCTTCTTTCCAAGAGCTGCTCGTTGACAGCGACGGGGTTTGCATCTGCCTGACTTTCAGGTCTGCAAGCGTGAGATGAAAAAGGGGCCGTTTTTAAAATGGTTGCTCCCCGGGGAGAGGGCTCTGGGAGAAAATGCACTCTGCGTCCAGCCCTCCAGAGATGGCACCCCAGCCCCCGTGATAAATGGCAGCATTAACAAGGTTTGGTTGAGAGGGGACCTACAGATTTATGACTTCCTGTCTCCGCCGGCAGATGTCATTATGGCTGACAGAACAGAAGGCCTTTCAAGAGCTGACTGGGGTGGAGCTAAAAAGAGGGAAAAAATAAAAAAATAAAATAAAAGGCAGAAGCCCAGACTAGTGTTTGCTCTGTGGTGCTGTCGTGGATACTGTCATTTTGGGGACACGGGGATGTTTTGCACTGAACCAAACGTCTTGTCCTGCCTCTGAGGTCCAGCTTTGAAGATTTAGGCAGGAACTCTCAAATGGACAAACATATCCGCTTCACTCAAGTAAGAAAGCCTGCAGGGTTTTGTTCCTTGCCTTTGTACCCTCAAAAGTTCTCCAGGACGAAGTGAACAACGAAGACGTATTTTACCCTGGAACATCATTTTGATGGGTGTTTAAATACAGGGTCTGGCACAAATAATGCCCCCTTTTTATTACAAAATCTTTTATTACAAAAGCATAAGCATGTAATTCTGTAACATGACAAAACCACACTCAAGCACATCCTATGACATTATAGGTGAAATGTTCAAATTAAAACTATAAATTATTATACCCAGATTATTACCCTACCAGCCACACTTCAGCAGATGTTACTTCTACCAGACCCTGTATATTGATTTTACAAATTCAGCAGCTTATTCTGAAATTCTTTGGAGATATATATATACATATATTTTTTTTCCCATTTATAAATTGTTTTGTAGGATGTCATTGGTATTTTATGTGCCAGAATTTTTTGCTGCATTGAGAAATGATATAAATTTGGCATTCATCACTGGGCCCCAACCCATATTAATAAGTACAACTGCTAACACATACTTAACACTAATTACAGGTCACATTTCCACATTTCCTCTTTCTAATCCTCGCCTGAAGATTTACCTTTTACAGGTAAAGGAAGCAGGTTTTTTTCCTAGCTGACTCTCTTACCTAATAAACACCTGCATGCGTTCTTTGGACTCAGGACATCAGTGTCCCAACTGTGATGCAGAAGGAACAACTGGTGGCAGATGCTAGGATGTCTTGAGTCCTGTCATCAGCAAATCATCCCCCAGTGTGGTCACATGGCTAATGGGCCTTGGCAAAATTAAGAATCCTGGAGGACTTCATGGAGGGCAGCTACAGGGTTTCCTCTGCCCCTGGTGTCTTAAAGAAAAAAACAAAACTAATTTCAAGCAAAAACTTGATCAAGAGCCTTCTTCTATAATTAATCAATAGCTATGATATTATGCACATTTTATAGTGACTGTCTGATTTCTCAAACAGCACGACAGGAGTGACAACTGCCACCCCCAAGTCGCTTTTGCAAACCCCTCCGAAGTGGCGGTTTGGTGACGAGTTTAACTAATTGGGCTTTGAAGGCTCTGTCTCTGATTCCTTTTCCTGGTTCTTCCCCTCACTACCTGGATTATTCTGGGCAAGTTCCTTACGCTGTTTTCTCACCTGTAAAAGGTGGATAATCATAGCACCACTCACTTAGCATTTTTTAAAAATAAGGATCGAATGCAATGTTCATGGAGTGATTAGCCGAGTGCCTGGCACAGAGCTCAATAAATTAGCTATTGTTATAATGATTAATGTTAAAATATCTTCCCTCTTTACAGTTATTTCACAGGTAGACATGCTGCGACATAGACTGATTCATTGGCCACCCAGAAAAGAAATCCAATAATAATACTAACATTAATTGTAGCTGTCACATATTGAGTGCATACTGCGTGCCAGACACTGTGCTAAATGCCTTCCATGGAAAGTCTTTTGCATTTAATCTGTACTGTAACTTTAAGAGGCCATGTAGTCTACCCCCCATTTTACATATAAGGAACAGAATGGGTAGTTTAAGCCAGTGGTTCTCGAACTGTCATCAGAATCACGTGGGCGGCTTGTTAAAACACAAATGGCTGAGTCTCTGCCCCAGAGCCTCTGCCTCAGTAGGTCTGGGGCGCGGACCCGGGATTTTCATTTTAACAAGTCCCGTGGTGACGCTGCTGCTGATCTTGGGAACACATTGGAGAATTGATGGTTTGAGTAATAAGTAAGTAGAAGAGGGAGCTTTCAAATTTCAAAATTTGAATACAATTTTTAAAATGAACTTTTCACATGTACCTATGTTACTTCAAATGCCCTCTCATCCCAGCTGAGAGTTAATGGGTGCTGGTTGAACTCACGGAGCACAGTGGTTTGGATGGCTACTTGTGCGAATTCAATGTCCTGTCCCACGGTGTCCTACATGGCACAAAGCCGTCCGTGACTCCCTAGACGGTCGGGATTTCAGGAACATTTTCAGAAGGAGCATTGAGCACTTGCGTCATCCCCACGGTGGAGACAGATCCTCGGCAGTCCTGCTGGGGTGTAGGTGAGTGCAGGGGCTATGACCACCCGTGGCTGGAGAATTCATTAGGATTCTAAGATGGACCCCCGCTAAGCAGACCTCGCCTGGGCTCCATCTGTGCCCGAGAGGCACAGTATCCCCTTGGTCTCCAACGCAGCCCATCTGGACATTGGAGGGCCCTGGAGATGTCTTCATTGAACACCTAGGATCCAGACTTTTCCACTGTCCCAGTGACTTCCTGCAGCCAGTCAGTCCAGGGGACCTCTGGTGCAAGCCCCCAGCTGGAGTAAGCACGCGCCGTGTGACGGGATGGCTCACACTGTGGGGCGTGGGAATGGGGGAGACAGGCCTGGGGAATTGGGCATGGAGGCAGAGGATGAGGGACAGGGCCAAGAGAAAGCCCAAGTCCCTGGGTGGGCAAAGCAATGCAGCGAAGAGTCATTGATCCCTTCTCATTCCGCTGCACGGGAAAACAACTGGAATTCAAATGCACAGCCACAATGCTCATCAAGAAATGTGAACACTCAAGGACTGGAAGAAAATAGATGAACTGAAGGAGATGAGCGGGGCCACTGAGAGAGGCAGAAGTGGGTTGGTAGGAGACTGGGAACGTCTGTTGCCATCACGTGGGATGAAGGAACAGCATCCACAGCAGGCCTGGTGTCAGGGGCCTGGGGTTTCAGTGCCCTCTGTGGATGGTGGGCCTGCTGACCTTTGAGGACCATTCCTCTTCTGACAAAGGGAGGTGACATTAATTCACACATTTTCTCACTCATTCAACAAACATTTGCTGAGGACATAGAATGAAAGAGGCACTGTTAGGAACACTGGAGCTCATTCTCCAATGAGCAGAGCAACACGAAATTGAAAACGAATGATAACCTAGTAGAGCAGGGTGGCATGGAGAAAAATGAAGAAGGAAAGTGGGTGTGTGTTGCCAGGTGCTGTGGTTGAAAGATGGTCTGTTTCTATTCCCAACAATAAGTACCTGTTGGTTGCAAGGACAGAAAATTAAGTCAAACTGGCCTGAGCACAAAGGAAAAGCTTCGGCTGCACATAACTCAGAAGTCCGGGAGTGAATAGTTGTTTTTCCTCCCAGCATTCACTCATTCCTCCTTTGGGCACAACCCGGACCGCCACTCAAGGATCTCATGCTTCCCTAGTTGATCTGTATACTTCCCGGTAAGCAGATTTCTCTCCCTCTCCCAGAAGCACCAGAGCGAAAGCCAATCAGCACGTTCCATTGCTTCCTGATCAGGGTGATTGGTCCCCGAGTCAGCAAAGGGTCCAGTGAAGCTGAATCTGAAAACTCCTGCTTGAGGCCTTTTACTTACTGACCCAGGCGGGGAGAATTATAACTAGAAGCCATCTCACAAGCATGAGGAGGACTGACTTAGAAGGAAGAGCAGATGAGGGGTGGAAAAAACCAAACAGCCCCAAACCTAGGCTCTTGGTAGCATGACCCATCCACTGGATAAACACACGGTTGAGCGAAGTTTCCTTACTTCTAGACTTCGAGTCAAAAGAGTCAAAAAACAATCCCCTTTATGGCTTAGAACCACTGGAGTTGGGTTTTTCTATTATTTTAAATAGAAAGCGTCCTTGAGATAAAACACCTGGTTCAGGAACAGCGACATCCAGCTGCTCATTGATGACCTCACGGGTCTCCCTTCACACCTGCCCAGTTCACCCTCTCTGCGGCCTCCCTCTCCGCCTGGCTCATCCACACTGCCCTCCAGCAACCTCCGCTCTGCGTCCTTTTCCCCGGGAGCACCTGCGAACTTGGAACGCCCTTCCTGGGACCGAAGCCCTCTCTCTGAGAAGGGCTGCCACCAGCCTTACTAGAATCGCACTGTGTGACAGAGTTCCTTCTTCAAAGAAAAACTAGAGTTGGTTAGCACTTGTGTTTGTTTTTGTTAATCTGTGAGCAGAGACCACATCCAGGTGTGAAAACGAAATCCTTTTTTGCAACCCAGAACCCATTGTTTGGTACGATTGTTGATACATGTGAGAAGAACGTGATAAAATAATGTCACAGCTATTGATTAATTATAGAAAACAATGAAGGGGTTAGGACCAGAAGGGTGGGGTGTGGATGCTGGACAATCAGAGACCCTAGGAATTCACTGTAATAGCTAACTTTCTATTTCCGTGCCTGTCCTTCCCCATCTGTACAATGAAGGGAGTGGGACGAAGTAGGAAACCACTTTCCGCTCATGTCCCTTCTGTGCTGCCTGAAGAGTTGACGTGAGGATGTGACGCCTGGAGCCAGGGTAACAAATTGCGACCATGGGGCGACACACATGAAGAGCCAGCAAGCCGGTCTGGTGACACAGGAGGGTCAGGCACAGCCTGGGGCCAGGATGGTGTGTGCAGTCCCGAGGCCTCTGTACCAAAACCTCGCACAGGCATCTGGGCTATGGGCGGTGAGATACATCAAACCTTCCCTGTTTAAGCCCAGTCAAATCTTTGTTACTTGCAGTTAAAAGCATTCCTCATGGATACAGTCAGCTCCAACAGCGGTTTCCTGAGCTGCTTAGAGTATAAAGATGTCCAGAGAATAATTACAACTGTCACATGTGTCCTGAAGGGGAAGCCTAGGAAAAAATCATTCCGAGAAATGTATTGAACAACCGATAAATAACATTTTTCTACCATGTTTGAGGATTAGATCAGAGGTTGGCAAAATTTTACCTAAATGACCACACGGTGAATATCTCAGCTTTGTAGGCCATACTGGCCTCTGTTAGAATTACCCGACTCTGCTGTTGTATGCAAAAGAAGCCATAAACAATATGTAAATGAGTGGCACGGCTGTGTTCCAATAAAACGTTATTTACAAAACCAGGCAGCTGGCTAGATTGGCCCATGGGCCATAGTTCACTGACTCCTGAATTAGATACATATATGAGTGCAATAAAAACAGGCAATTAAAAATAGTTTGTAATACACTTATTAAAATACGGTGAACTTCTCAAAATTCCACTTTACAGATTTCCCCATGCCAAGTCGTTAAACTCACACATTCTGTGACCCAGTGATCAGCTCAGTCACGCCTTCCTGTTCTCCCACAGAAGTTGAGGGGGCGGGTCAGCTGGTCAGCTGCTTAGGGTACCAACCTCGAATGGGCTCAGAAACACTAACAGAAGAAGCTGGGAAAATATACAGTTGCCCTTCTCTGAAGAAAAAATAGACCACTGTAAAGTGGAACAGGCAAAGATATACAAAATAACATTTGTTAGCCCTGGAATAGTTTTGCTGAGGATGTTTGTGACTAATGTACATGGCATTTGCAGTCGGCTCAGAGACGGCAGTTGTGGTTAGCAGAAATTCCAGAACCACACACTGTGTGGTGTGCTGTGATTTACAGCGGATGTGATTTATATTGTGAATATTAAACCTCCTAATATACCTCCCAAGAAGCTGCCTGGTTCAGAAAAGGCACAAAAGAATGCCAAAGAGAAACTAAAACTGCAGGAAAGTTGGAAATATTTTGTCTTTTTTTTTTTTTAAAGATTATCGACTCTGTTTCAACCAATGAAAGTCAATTACAAAGTAATTTTGATTCTTGGAAAAAAAAAACATTCAAGGAAAACCAGATTCTCTTCACTGTCACTAACTATACCTTGGACATATTTTTAAAAGACCCTGGATTAAAAACCCCCTGGATTATTAGTCCATGTGACTCTCATCACATTAAAGCCCACAAACTCAGCTGCGTGTTGTGTCCGGGGAGTTAACAAAAGGGAATGGACTGGCCTCTGAGGCAACAGGGAGCGGTGGAGGCTGAGGCAGATGGGAGAGCGGCGTCCTGTCTAAAGGTGGCACTTCTGTACAAAAGTGCTCTGTGACTCCAGGACATTGTTCCTCCTCTTAGAAAAGATCTCTCGGGCTTTAGAGGAAGATGGTGATCTCCGCTTTTATGTCATAAGTTCCCGATTTTATATAAATTTTGTGCAAACCCCGTAAAATATATCTGTGGCTCAATGATGCCTTAGATTTTTGCCTCTTATTCGTTCCCTGTTGAACGCACAGGCGAGCTCCGTCTTGTCCATGAGAAACACACATTCTTTCAGCCACCACGGTCAGGAGAGGCCGGACAGGGCTGAAGCGTAGCTGTGCGTCTTCACTGATCAGATTTCTCAACCCTGCCTTCCCCAGACAAGATGGATTGTTGTAGAACATGGCACCCCTGCACGTATCTCATGCTATGGATCTATTAGTGGCGCTATTTATGGAGAGGAGAGAAGAGAGTGATAATTTATACATACACTTGTTTTGGAAAAATTACACTCCTATCCTCTGATTGGCTTGAGTCCCCCAGAATATCACTTCCCTGTGATAGATCATGTGGCTGGAAGGGGAAATGCTAAATCGTTTAAGAATTTCAAATTTTTATATTGTCGCAAACTGTGTCATCCACTGAGCCATGCAGTTTCTTCCCCTTCCCAAAATGTCACACAAAGAAAAGTGATCACAACCGTTTACATATGCCAAACACGTTCGTCGAATAAGTGATGCAGAAAGAATCTCCATAGAAATGCCACCCCTGTAGAGAACCACAGTATTTAACATCACTTAATTGGAGTGTTGCAAGTTGATACCTTTGGTTTAGGCGGGAGACAGGCTTATATAAAGGAGGGTAGTGATGAACATCCCACTCAACATATTTTGAAAGTTGGGACTTCTGAGGCACTTTGGGAAGAAAGAAAACTACTACATTTACTCACGTTAAAAAAAATATATTGTTGCGTTTCGTGTAGAAAATGCTTCCAAGATGATAATGAACAAGGTAAGGTTCCCAATGTAACGTAGCCCTACACCGCGCTGCTATGTTTCAGGAAGATACTTCAGGGCAATGAATCGGGTAACGGGAATTGTTCGGTGGGGCGGGCCCCACCTGCCCTGGCCGTCTAACTTCTGTTCATCTTCCTCCTTCAGATTACACCACTTGGAGCTGCCTTGTCTGCCATTATCAGCCATGCCATTATTGTGGCATTGACCCTTGCCCTAGCTTTAGGGGGTGGACCCCGACTGGCAAAAGCTGATATTCCTACCCTATGCCATCCGTCCCGGTGCCTACGGTGATTTGATTAAGGATGGCAGCACCAGTAAAACCTGTGGAGAAAACTTCTAGGGCTTCTGGGAATAAAAGAAGGGCCTCTCTGCTTCTTGAGAGACCCACCTTCTGGGGCCTATGTGGTGTGAGGATAAGAGGATTCGAATAGATTCTTTACTAGTAAAACAGAAGACTGAGGAACTGCTGGTGGGAGCCCATTTGAGGCCCGAAGACGTAAGTGATGGTGTGAGAGGCAGAGGGGGAACATGGAAAGGAATAAAGCTCTACCTTGAAGACACTAGATCGGACTGTACCTGAAGCTAGTCCTGCACCTGGCCTTTTCGGTGACGAATGTTTATGCATCCCATTATCTGCAAGCCAGTTGAAGTTGAAATTTCCGTCACTCTCAATGGAAAGATTTCTAACTCACTGTTTGATTTTGTCAAGTTGATGATGCCACGTCATACCCTTCCAATGAGTTCGGTGGGAAAAACGGGGCCAGGTGGTGGGTTTCTGCTTCAGTATTTTGTTTAGCATGTTGTTTTCAATTGGAACGAATGGCTTCTGAGACATTTTCACCCTGGTCTCCTTGTCCACACTTCACAACACAGTTCAAGTACGACCTTCCCTATGAACTCACGACTGAGCAAGGACTACAAACCCTGCATTTCAGAGCAGTTGAGGCTGTCCCAAGTAGCGGTTAACAGCACGTGTGTTACATGAGACCGACAGGATTTGGACACCGTGCTCTAAAACTTTACTCCCCATGTGACTTTGGACAACTTCCTTAGACTCTCTAGGACCTTTCTCCCAACCTGTACAAATACTGTGCATAATATGCATAGTTTCTTGTCTCAGGCAACTTTTGAGAAGACAGAATGAGACAACGCACGTACAACACTTATCATGATGCTTGATGCAGAATGCAGGCTCAGCAAACAGTGATGCTGCTGCTGTGGTAACACTTACCAAAGACTCTACCGTATAGAGGGGCCCAAGAAATCTGACCTGCAGTTGCTAGCCTAGTAAGTATCTGCCACATGAGTCATTAAAAACAGATGGTTGAACGAATGCATGAGTAAATTAAAATAGGATTCAATGGAAAAGAATGAACGGGGCTGGAGACTGAGAGGCAAGGCCACAACCGAGGGGCTAGGCCAGGGCCTGAGTGGGAGGGAGAAGGAAGAGAGAGATGCCATGTGCTGTATGCGGATGCCCTTGCTGTGATCTGTGTCCCCGACAGGTAGACGGCTCTGCAGTGCCGCCCCCTCCCACGCTCATTACCGCGGGTCACCTGTCGGGAGATTTTGACGGGCAGCTTTACACACGGCCATAAAGCAGCGCTTATGGCCGAAGTTATTATGCTTTGCTAAGCTCTGAGCTCAGCTCACCATAGCCTCTTTTTCTCCGGGTCCTAGTCGTTCCATGCACAGACGGAATTTAGTAGACATGGGCTGAATTCCTTCGAAGGGCTCCCCGTAGGCTCTGAGGCCCGAAGCGCTCGAGACCATCGAGAATAAATAGGACAATGGGGATCTTTACTGGAGGCTTCCTTTAGTCCAGGCCTGAAGACTTGGCCAGCCAAGACCGATCGCGTCTTGAATGAACCACCTCACCCAACCTTCATGACTGCATGTGGCAGCTACACTCATCAGTTTAACTCTGCTGATGAACGAAGAGAGATAGGCCAAGGTTGTGATACATGTTCAAGGTCATAGGGCTATAGGGAGTGGCACGGAGAGGACTTTAACCCAGGCTGCCCACACCCGGGACCCCTGCCTGCTCCACAGGGCTCTGGACTGTGTTACGCTCGGCCTCGTGCCGGCTCCCCCAGCACCTGGAGCAGCAAACACAGCTGTGCCGCTGCTTCCTTTAGAGGCCATGGAGATGCGGTCTGTGGAAGTTAGTGTTTTAAAATGAAATTCTTCAAAAGTGGACACATTACAGACACTTTGGGATGGCTCTAAGAGCTCATCTTTATAGATTTCTTTGAAAAAGAGCTTAAAAATATTTTCCTTTCTTCTTTCATTGATCTTTACGAGTCAGTAGATAGACACTTGGACCCCTGTTTGGGCACGAACACCGACAAGGACCACGTAGCATTCCTGGTGCCAGGCATCTGAACGACCAGTCTGGTTCTCACAACCAAGTTGCTCCAGGCTAGCTTTAGCTGGGATTCTGTATTAGATGTGCTTTTGTGTCAAGGTGGCCAAGGAACTATGCAATTTGTAGGGTCGCATCCCCCTTCACTCCCTACAGAGTGTAGCGGAGGGATTCAGAGCTGAGAAACAATTGATTAATAACCTGCCCATTGGCAACTCACAGTTCTAACTGGAGGAAGGGCCTGCAGCTCACACGGTGGGGGGTGGGGGTCCTCACAGCTATGTTTGCAACATTCACGAGTGCATGATTGGACTGAGCATGTAGAGCACCTGACCCAAGTCGGCCAGTGACATTCTGTCTCCTGGGAACTGGCACGTGTCTATTGCTGGACCGAACTGTGCATCATCGGGGGCGGCCATATTCCACCCTGCAGATGAAGCACAGAGGAAACCGGTCTGTAGTGATCCTAGTCTAGGGAAAAGAAAGTAAAGTGGAAGTGAAAGGAAGAGAAAGGGGAAAGAATACCTGGATGGCTTTCTCGTTGCTGACTCTACGCCCTTTCTGCGGGCTGGCTGTGTCTCAGACTTTGTGCTCTCTGAGAGGCCTCTACCCTTATAAACTGATAACTGGACACAGTGGCAGCCAAATACACCGGTTTCTTCCAGTTACTCACCCCATTTAATGGGGCGCCCTGTATTTCATCTGGCAGCCCTATTCACACGGAGTGGCAAAGATGGCTGCCAGCACCTCTAGACTTCTATTTTATTAATGTAGCAGTGACAAGGGGCACAGTTCTCACATATACATGTATATGTCTGTCCCAGGGTGGAGCCCCATAGGAACGATTTGGGTTATATGCACATTCATGAACCATCACTTGGCTAAGGAATAGGAATGATTTGTACTCCTATGGATCAGGTGTAGCCTGTGGGATGACAATGAAGATTTCTCCATGAAAAAAATTACATCGAATTATACTTGGTTGAAATAGACTATAGAAATAATCTTAGTCCAAGCTGCTCATTTAGCAAATGCAAAAGTGGAATCTAGAGAGCTCCTTTAACTTCTCCAGACAGTGCTGGGTGAAGCTGGGACTGGGGTACCTGCTTCCCACCTGCCCCCCACCCCCAATCCAGGGCTCTGTCCTGGCGTCTCCCTGGCCATGGCCATTCTGATGTAGATGGGATAAGTCAATTAGCACCTGCAAGGGCTCCCCTCCTGCCCTTCTCCATATACAGAATGAGCAGGTAAAAAGGAAATGCTTGTCAAAACAAATCTCTGTTTGGCTTTCTCCATCTATGGGACAATTTCCGTTCATGTGTCAATCACTTTGTTGCAAAATAGCCCTTCCAACGCACCCTCTGCATCTTCCGATGACACCAGCTTGTCAGTCACTCACGAGATCAAAGCCAAATTTCATGCCAAGCAAAGACCAGTTTGTCAATCACTGTGCCTGCCACACATCCACCAGAATCACCTGACAGCAACAACTTTCCACACTCAAATGCAGTGGGTCCGGTGAGGCATTTTTGTCTCTCTGATTGAGTTCCTTTTAGGACTGACTGGTAGCTTAGCAACTAATAAGTTATTTTCTGTGACAACTGGCCTAAATTTCATAGCTTTCTTGACCATCGCTGCTTGTTAGAAAATTGTTTCCCCTCAAGTGGCTAAACAGCAGATGTAAAATTTAATACCAAGTCGTTGTTATTTCTAATTATAAGCACTGTCCTACTGTTTAAAAGTAAACATGGACATGATATCAAATAGGCATCATTTTAAATAACCATAAAATGTCTTGAATTTTGTTTCAAAGTCTCAAATTCCCCATTATCGGTAGCACTAAAAATTGGAAAAGCGGTCAATAAGAAAACACCCCACAGTTATTATGCTGTGAATTAGTTCCCAAGCACTGGCTGTGAGCAAGTCCCTCTGAAGTTACATGTGGAGAGTAACATGAGTTCTCATCCTGAAAGAATTTAATTGGGGGAGAAAATTGGCAACAAATCCTAAATCCACAGAAAAGAGAGAACAACAGAGATGAAAATAATAGTAACTTTTAAAAGGCATTGCAACGGAGTCATGACTGGTATGGGGACCTTGCCATCTGCGGGTGGCAGAGCTCCTAATTTCCCTCCCTGTTTTGGAGGGGATCCTCCATTGCCTGCTGGTCATGTGGGAGGCAGGCCCGCACCCCCCAGGATGGACGCTGGAGTCCGGCCCCGTGGCTGGGCCTGCACTGCAGCACTGAATCTACAGCTGTGTAGCTGCTGGGCCCTGGGGCCAGGGCACCAATGGCATTGCCCTGGGCAGGTCGTTCCTACTAAGAGGAGAATGTTAGGGTTCTTGCCTTCTGGCTACTTCTGAGTTGCCAAGGTTCTAACAGGTCCTCCGACCACGTTGTGATGTTGAGTCTCCCTGGTAAACCTCAAATAAGTTTTTTTTTTTTTTTTAATTTAAGACACGCCAAATGGGTTTCTGCTGTGTGTAACCTATAACCCTGAAATTTTTAGTCGACTTAGGCATGAGATCAGAAGGGTTATCTGCTCAGGCTGGGCTGGAACAATTCGAGAAGCCAGCACAGGGACGAGGGGGCTGGAAGGACCCTTCTCATAGGTGGCAAGCCGTGTCCTACACGGAGCATTGATGCAGAGAAGCAGAAACAGTCCAGCGTGCCCAAGACAACTTTTAAACCAACAAAGAAAAGGCTTTGTTCATCTTCCTCCTCATTTTATCCTCGAACAAGTCGCACAGTGACCAGGAAATAATAGCATTTAATAAAAGGGTAAAGGAATGAACACAGGAATGACAATGAAAGGAAAAGATGCCCGGATGAATGTGCTATACCGGAGACTCCAAACAAGTTGGTGAGAAGTGAGACTCCAACAGCCGCGTGGGGGTTGCTGTAAAGAGCCTAAAAGTTAACAGTGACCCTTCCTAATGTTCCTACCGGTGTCCCGCGTGTTCCACGGCAGCACAGTCACCATCATGCATCACGTGTTAAATCACAGCACTCCAGAGACGTGCAGAGGCAGGGGGCGCACCCCCGACATCGGTGGGTGAGTCACCTTGCTTGTGGTCTTGCCCAGTGGGGGACAGTCTCATCTGGAAGTTTCTTTATACCAAAAAGAGCTGGCTATCCAGTTCCCTTTGACTACCTTAGAGGAGGCAATTGAGCAGAGAGAGTGCTCGGGGGAGAGAGAGAGAAAGATGATGAAGCTCTCCGGGTGAGACACGAAGTGGCGGTGGGCTGCTTCCTCAGTGCACAAGTGGGGATGCCTGCTTCCTCGGTGCACAGCTGTTCTGGACTTTCATGTGAGGACTGTCCGTCAGGCAACTGCAGTCAGGGAATCCCCCGACATTAATAATCGGCTTCTGTTGTTTCAGTGCAGGCCGCTCTGGCACAGGAGCGGGGTGACTGGGTAATGGAGAACGTACGCCAACGGAGACAATTCCATTAGCTACACTTGGGTAGTGGTTTGACCCATTTCTTAGTTGGGTGGGGAGGGGGATTGGAAGTTATTATCAGCACCCACTCTGTGTTGTTTGTGTTATTGCCAACTTTTATTGCATCAATTAATGTTGCATTAGGCTTTGTTCTGAGAACTTTACATGCATCACCTCATTAAATCCTTGCAACGACTTGTAGAGGTAGGTGTTGAATGGAAGGTATTGATCAGAGGAGGGAAACCATTGCTTTGGAGAAGGTATTAGGTCTTATTAGCAAAAGGAGAATATCTGAAATCACCAAGGCTGTACAGAGAGAAAGACAAAACACGAGGCAGAAGCTGTAAAAGATTTACATTCCAGTGATTGCAAAATGGTTGGAGCCGAAGAAAAAAGTAGGATCGAATAGAGCCCAGAGTTCAACCAAGGTTGCGTTTTCTTGTTCCACAGCCAACATCATTGCCACATCCCTGTGTTAATGACATTGCAACAAGAAAACACACACACACACACACACACACACAAATGAGGAAAGCAGTAATAAGAGACAGAGCCACACATGATCTAGTTAGTTCCTCATTGGGCAAAGGTCCACAGGTGTTTGGCAAAGTTTTGTGCAAGACAGAGGGATAGCATCACAAAGAACATAATTCTACTTGTGCAGCTTGCAGGCTGCGTGCTCAGGAAGGCTTCTTTCTGATCGAGCCGTGGCTTTCCCTGCTGCCTCGCATTCAAGTCAGTGTTGCTCATAACGTCACAGCGCGTGGTCCGTTCTTCCTGTTCGCACCACTGACTGGAGCCCAGGAGGGGGCCGCATGGCACATGGACTCCTGGGGGCCTTAGACAGATTTGCCTGGATTCGAGCAATATATGTAGTTCATTGTTTCGACCTCTCTCCCCAGTAAGGACGACTGGGCTGTAGGAGAACTTAGAAATCGGGGAGTCAAGAGTGGGTGTCATCGCAAATCTTGTTTTGCAGATGAGGAAGCGAAGGCTCAGAAAGGCGGATCCCCAGTAACACGGAGCTTGGAGGCAGTGGGGTCGGGATGGGAGACCACATCGGCGGGACTGCACAGCCCAAGGTCTTTTCCACTGCGATGTATACGGAAGATGGCTAGTTGTTGACAGGTCCACATCGTCCCCCATCTCCTGTGTGTGTGTGTGTGTGTGTGCGTGTGTGCGCACGTGCATCACAGTGGAATGCCCAAATGTTAGTGGGGCACGAAGCTGCCCAGCGTGAAATTCCACGTCCCCAATTTCCTAGCAGCCTGGTTTTGGCCGTGTGAGTGGCTTCTGGGCAATGGGATGTGAGCAGAAGTGATGTGTACTATTTTCAACTTATGTCCCTCAAAAGCATCGGATGTGACTTCCCCTTGCCTCTTTGTCCTTTCATAATGGCTTCAGATGGAGAGGATGGAAAAGCAGAAATGGAATCTATGTGTTGAGTACGGTGAGAGAAATGTACTTCTATCTTGCAAAGCCACTAAGATTTTGGGTCTCTTTGTTACAGTAGCTTGGGCAATACCCCGACTTACACATGACATGCTGTTCCCCCAAGGATTTTACCATTTCCTTAGGAGGAACTCCAGGTTCCCCTCAGAGCTCATTTAATACTTTTTATAGTGTCATGTAAATGTACATGCACATATTAAACATAGTACCATTGAAGTGAAGAGTTTAGACATTTCTATGTAATTTTGATTTTATGCTCAATTAATTCTTTATGCTGTTTTTATGAAGACTCGAGTTAAGGAATCATTCAGAAATAGTCATGGATTCACCTCTGTCCTGGATAGATCTATAGATCGGGGCCAGCAAACTGCATCTGCAAACAGGGATCCACAGGGCCGCCATCAGCAAGGGTGGCCTCTCTCCGTCCCCCTCACCTCCACTCTGCCTTCAGGTGCAGGCTTTGCCCGGGTTCCGGACTGTAGCGCCCTCTGTCTGTGGAGGTGGATGAGTCCTTGTTGGCGGGGCAGGGAGGAGGCTGCCCTGCCCCCTGTGGGGTGTCTAGCAGGACCTTCAGTCTCTACCCACAAGAGGCCGGCGGCACTTCCCCCAGATGTGACAACCAAAACCATCCCAGACATGGCCCGATGTCCCTTGGGGGGCAAAATCGCCCCCGGTGGGCAGCTGCTGGAGAAGAGCGTTGGCCTTTATTGGAAGTCCTGTTTCATGGGCCCTGCCCCCTCCCTGGCCCTGTGAGCCCCCTTCCTGCAGGGAGCCTGCAGCGCATTCAGAGCTCTGTCTGGGAGGTGGGTGGAGGAAGGAGGGTCCAGTTGAGCAGTTGGGAGACTGGGGACAAGGCACTTGGAGATTTCTTCTGGCTTGGAAAGCCGGGATAACTTTGTTCGCTGAGCGACCTAGAAAAACTCTGTTATGCCCTTACGTTATGTGAAATGGGATCTTCTCAGCGTACATCCCTGCGGTCTGATATGTGAAATCACCCTTCAGAGGATGCAGTCGATACTGCTCTTATGGCTCTTGGGCTTTGCTGACAGAAGCCATGAGTCCTGATTCTTTTCCCCCTAAGGTCTGCTGAACACCACAGCACTGGGCTGAGCGCGGCCGCAGCCCATGGATTCACTTCCCCTGTTTCACTACATATGGCCTTAGAAAAATTATTTTTTGAAAAATGACCTAAAGCTTTCCTAAAATCCTCAGGAATGACACCTGAGGGGAGCATCTGAAAGACTTCACGTTCATTAACTAAACCTTCTTGTTAGGTTATGTTCCCTGAAACACATTTGACAGTTAATGAAGTAGAGAAGATGGCAGTCGGAGAAAAAATAAAATTCTGTCAGATTCCAGCGATGGAACAGGGAGGCAAAAAAAAAAAAAGCCGAAACCTGGGGAGGCAATGATAGGTGAATACCCCACACTGTGCGGATTTTATGGCGGGGCACACTGCCTCAGATCAGAGCCGGCTGCACAGTTAAATTCATGCCTGGCACTCTGTTCAGATCCGAAGACCATACAGAAGTCAGGCAGCCCAGATGAGGGGCTTGTCAGGGCAAACGCAGCGGGGATATGTGGCTGACTGGCAGCTATGTGAAACAGTGATCAGGGAAGAGAAAGGGAAGGGAGAGACATGTTCAAAAATATTTGGACTACTTTAGACACCTTTCCCCATCTCAGTCAGAATGTAACGGAGCCCGAACCTTGCTCCAACACTCAGGAGGTGAAACCGGCTTGCGAGTGGTCCAGCGAGTAGGCACAGCCTTTCTCTGGAAATGTCCCGCTTTAAATGACCTCGTGGGATGGTATTCTCTTCCCGCTCGCTTCCTTCTCATCGGCCCATGCCCCCTGCTGAGGTTCAGAAAGGGGGGTGGGGTGGGGTGGGGTGGCACCCTGGGGTCCACCTCTGCAGTTGCCAAAAGTCTGATTTGGGTAATCCGGCTCGGTCCAGCCCTCCTGAAGTCGGGCAAACCTGTTTTCTTCCCTGTGATGCATCGCTTAGAAACACCAACTGCACGGGTTTCTTCTGCTCTCACAGAAAAGGGAAGGAAACAGCTGGTACATGTTTCACAGATGGCAGAGCTCTTGGCATCTCTCTCAAGAGAGGGCCACCCATGCAGATGGCTCATTATTTTAACATTTGGATTTTCATCTTATTAAAACATCTTTTTTTTCCCTCTCCTGGTTTTATTTAGCATCATAAATTCTCTTACATTTTAGCAAGTGACTAAGTGATCTGCAGACGTGCGCGCCGAGGAGCGTCCTTTGGCTGCGATGTAGATGGGTAACATCGTTATTCCCAGCTTTGATCTCGACGTGATGGGCTTCAATCTGATTAAAAATTCCAATGCGAGGGAAAGCTCAGAGTGGTGAATTTATCAAGCAAAAGTCCAGATAGTAAGCTGAATTATTCAGCAGAATGATAAACCGAGGGAAATTGGGGAAATAGTTTTATTCGATGCATAAAATCCCTATTGCTATGTAATATGCGTGTATAAAAATAGACAAATGCACAGTGGGAGTAGATTCGTAAACACACCCTTTCTACATATGTAGGGAGGCTTCTGCACCGCCAAGTACAATGGCCAGAATCGAAACCAAGCAATGTGAATTCTTGGCAGAGCAGGCAGGACAGGGCCGGGGTTTCAAAGGGTCACGCTCTGCCCACTCAGATGTTGACCGGACCGAACCTGCACCTTGGGTCTAAGTAGCTGTTTCTAGGTGCAGAAACAGAGAGGCTGCTGCATGGCCAGATGGAAAGAAACTATGAGCTCTGGCCGCCCTAACTTTGTTGGGAAAGCAGGCCTTGGTACTCTCCAAATTTTCCTCCTGAGGCCTGGGCAAAGCTGTGGTCACCTCAGCATCCCTAACTATTGCGCTGGGGTGTGGGAACTGTTGGAGAGGCAAATGCAAGAGACAAAGCAATGTAATAAGAACAAACCAATCTATTTAATGGGGTGAGATGCTGGCCTAAATACAGGATCGGTCGCTGGGCTCTTGCAAATGGGCCTTATGGAGCAAGGGCTGTGCCTGCCACATTGTAAATGTTTATTAGCAATGGTACACGGTGCGCGTTATGGATCCACAGAGCTCAAAGCCGCCGCACTTTGGGGGTCAAGTGTAAATCCCTGAAATGCTGAGAAAACGTTAATAGTTGCCAGCACCAAGACTGCATCAGTTGAGAGGATACATAGGTATCATAAGTCGAGGCTCAGTTCATCGACTCGAATCACCTCTGGTACCTCTAACCTAAAGCATTAGCTCGCCGAATGCATTCTGGGAAGCCGCTGGCTTCTCCACCAGATGTAAAGCAAGATGGGAGCTGCACGGAGCATAGTTTCACTGACGAGAAGCAGAAAGGGCAATGCTGAGCGGGCACGTACAGAGAGCTAAGAGATATGGAGAAATGAGAGAGAACACTGTTTTCAGCGTATTTCTCCCTAAAAGGATGGCATCTGGGGGTGCCATGTTGCTTCCTGGTCTGTGGCATCTGGAGCATAAATTGCAACCCCGAGAGTACCTTCTTCGGGTACAGCCTTCAGCTGGTAGGAAGCATTGCCGTTGTCTTCAGGCATAATACCCCCATGGACCACTCTAAGGCCATGGCTCTCAAGGAGGGGTCCCCAGAGCAGGGGCACCGGCATCCCCCAGACCCCACCCAGACCTCCCGCATCAGACAGCCTGGGGGCGAGGCCCGCAGCCTACGTTGTCACAAGCCCTCCAGGTGATTCTGATGCACGCTCAAGTTGGAAAACCGCTGCTCCTAGGCATAATAGTTTGTCATTCCACCAGTGCCCAAGAATCATTTTGGTGACAGACATCAAGTATGAATCCTGTAAAATCCTGGCAGCAGAATACATTTGTCTACTTAACTGTATGCAAAACGCTTGTCAAGAAGGCTTCCGGGGGCTCTTTTTGTGAAGGCCTCCTCTCTCCCCATCTCTTTGGAGATGGTAGGTGCCTTCAATCCAAGCTCCAAAGGTACAAGCCATTTAAAAAGCACCCCACCCCGCCCTGTTCACCTAACGTTGGCGAGCGAGGCAGAGGCGCGCCGCACCTGGTTTTCTGAGACTAGGTTGGAAAGATTGACAGATTTCATTACTTTTGTCACAGGGGCTAAGTCTCCACGTGGGAGAAAATAATCCCACTTAGTAGAAACATCTCACTGTGCCTCTGAGTCAGAATGGCGAGGCACAAAAAGTATTGTTCCCGGGAAAATTACAAGACATTTGGTGTGCGTTTTCAAAAGTGTGATGACTATTCACCAGCTTCTGGTTTAGGGGGCTGAAACCCCCCCACAACACCACGTAGGGCCCAGAATACATACACTTCCTGTGAAATGGCATAAGAATCAAAGGAGAAATGAATTTCCTGTGGTGCAGATGAGCTACTTAAAATCACTCCCATCTGAGCACACCTCCTTTTCCCTCGCGCGCGCTGAAAACCATTTGAATAATGCACGTTATTCAGTTGCATTGTGTGCTCTGAAAGCCATTTAATGAAGGTAGACAGGCTTCCAAGACGGTGCATTCTTTGACTAATGCAGATACTCCTGGAAAACTCTCTCCCCAACATGGAAGGCAGGATTTACTGAGGGAGGGGAGAAGGAATGCTATTACAGCATCTTGTTTCACTCAGTCAAATCGAACGGAAGCGACCTTGGGTTAAACTTGATCTATTCTAGGTGCACCTGATTCTGTGCGTTGTACATACTGAGAAGCTGCAAGGCGGTCAAATTTTAGCAAATCAAACCATCTTTCCATTGACTTCCATTACATTATCGAAGTTGTTTTATCTCTTTCTGATTGATCATCACTTAGCAGCGGCACCCCGCTCTAACCTCCCCGTTAAATAGGTGAAGATCTATGAACCGACACCTGCACGAAGGAGGGGCACCTCCATCTAAAGACCCATTTCTTGAATATTTAGGGAAGTCACAGGCACTCATTTGTATAAGAGTACCTGTATATCTGTCTAAGCTATGCATGTTGTTTTAATAAAGGAAGGCAAGTGTGTCTAGTAAGACTGGTTCTTTGCACGCAATTTACGTAGTTAATTGAGCCACAATTACATGAAAGGGTATTTGGGGAAAGGGATGTTTTAAATTTCGTTTCCCTTGGGAGTGGGAATTAAGAGGTGGTAGAGAGTCGTTTGAACAGCGCGGGCCCTGGAGTCACGGCTGGACTCCGTCCCGCTCTGCCACGTCTCGGCTGTGTGACTGTTCCTCCCTGACCCTCAGTCTCTTTCTTGTGAACCTGAGTCAGGTAATTTGTTCTGTCCCACAGGGTCGCAGTGAAGGGTAACACACTACATACATGTTAGCACCATGCTGGGCACACGGGGAGGCCCGAATGAAGAGTAGCCGGTGCAATCATTTTCACAAAGAGACCAAGTCACAGGAGTCACGCCCGTGACAAACAGAGAGGGTCTGTAAGTGCCCGTCAGGAAAGCCATGGAAACAACGGGACCCCAGGGCGATATTAAAAAGACACCATCAGGAATACCACCAGAGAGAGCTCGGTCTCAGAGCCGAGCCAGAGCAGCACAAACCCACGTGAAGGGCTGCGCGGTCGTGGTGGCAGCGTGAACCCCATTTTCAAACCTAGCCCCCAGACTCCCATCATCCCTGGCTGTCCATCTGTCCCTCACTTCTCGCTGGACCGTCTTCTTCCCGGGTCTCCAACACGGAACCGCATGGCCCCTCTGTGACTCTGTGGCTGTCCTGTGTCTCTCTGTATCTTCGGTCCTCCCCCACTCTCTCTAGCCCACAGCTTCCTCCAGCCACCCGTTTCTCAGTTCTGAATCACCGAGTATTTGGAACCTGGTTGTCAAAGATCCCTGGGCTCGGGGAGCGGGGTATGGAATTGGGGACAACCCTGCCACACGGGCATATCTTGGCCGTGACGGACCTGCAGAAATGGAGCCCCCGCGGTGACAGAAGCAGAGCTCAGGGCGGTGGAGCTCTCTTGGGGAGGGTGGGGTGAGAAAGGAATGGAGAGCAGAATGCCATTGAGTTTGAAACTTTTCATTTACTTCAAAAATTAAAATGCTGTCTGAAGAAAATATGACAATGGGATAACATTTGTTCTATCTGGGATGTGGCTACACATCGGCGCCTTATTTTCTGTACCCTTGAAATAGTTCATACTTAAAGATTCAAGTAATTAAATCAAAAAGTTGAAGGAAATGGCGGCTGGGATCCTCCTTTGTTAGCTCAAAACCCACTGGACCAGGGCGTCTCAAACTTTTCCCGCCCCGAATGGACTGGAAGCCTCGTAAAAACACCGATTTTGGAGTGCCACCCTGGAATTTCTCATCCTGTACATCTGGGCTGGGGCCTGAGAAGTTGCCCGAGAACACGTTCCCAAGTCACACTGACGCAGCTGGTCCAGGGACCCCGGTTTGGAAACCCTTGCTGAAAATTCTTGCTGAAGCAGACCGCGAACTCCATGGAGGCGGAGGCGAGGGCCCTGTGTGCCCTGCCCTGTTCCGAGGCTCCGGCCGGGGTCCTGACACCGGGAACACAGCCAACAGGCAGCCCCGACTGTGAGTTACACCCATGGGCTAGCATGGGTGGCGAAGGCGGACACGACACGTCCCACCCTTTGGTGAGTCCAAAGGATCTTCTTTCTCATTCTCAGATCAAGGCCAGTGGGTTCAGCTGAGAAAAGCTGAGGTTCCTGGGCGGTGAGATCAGGGGAAAATTAAGGAAGCGGGGTGGCTGCTGGGAGAGCGACCGGGCAGAGAGAGGGGCGGAGGAGGAAGCCTGGAGAAGCCCCTCTGACTCTCCCCTGCCGCCCAGGGCTCCCTCATGCTGCGGCAGCCTCGGAAGGCTGGCTCTGCTCACCCAGCACCAGCGCCCCTGCTGCCACGGCCACCACAGCCTCCCTCCCGTCCTAGGGGGGCAGGTGCCTGTCTCTCCCGGTGCCTCCACAAGTGGCATTTTCTTTGCCTTGCTTACTCCCATTTGACCTTCATACCTCCAACTCCATGGCGTTGCCTCCAGAAAGCCTTCCTTCACCTCCTGAATGAGTCAGAGATGCTGGCCACACAGCCCCGGGGGGCGGAGCAGTTTCTTTCTAGTTCCCCACCAGTCCGCAGTCGTGGTTTCTGCTTTTGTGGTTCCCATCCACCTCCCCAACCTGACGCCACATTTAATGTGGGCTAGGACCTCCCTGTTGTATCTGTGTACTGTAAGTTTTAAATTGTTGCCCCTCCCCTGTGCTCAATACATCCTTGGTTTTACGAAATTTAGGATAGTCTTCCAGTTCCAGTGAGGTGTAACTGACGTGCGGCATTGCATTGGTTCTGGGGGCACAGCGTGAGGGTTTGAGCTATGCACACTGGATACAGCAGGTCTAGTTAACATCCGTCACCACACATAGTTACACGTGTTTTGCTTGTGATGAGAACTTCCATGATCTGCTCTCTTAATGAATACTTGGTGAGCGGGCGAATGAGAGCTGAATGCGGGCCCCTTTCCCCAGCCAGCCTGGACTCTCCTTACGTGAAGGAAGTAGCCCAGCACGGTCTTCATTTCCGTGCCTTTCCATCCGTCGGGTCCAGTCTCAATTCCAGGATGGGCTTTTATCGCCGGAAGTGCCCTCTTCTATTTTCGATTTCTTTGATGCTTCCTCTCTCTGCCCCCAAATTCAGAGGCCGAGAAGGAAAAAATGAGCAAGTGTCAGCTCCCCACTAGCAAAGGGAGACGCAGGCAGGACTAAAGCTATGAGCAGTGCAGAAAGAGGCAACGGGCGGGTGCAAGACCCTTTGGGAAATCTCCAGAGCGAGGGAGGGAGGCTGACGCCAGAGCATTAGCAAGATGCAGAGTGAAGATCTCAGAGTTTGCGGGGCTTTTCGTTGCTGCTGTTGTTTGCTGTTGTTGAAATACTGGTTCACTCGGCTTCCTTTTTGAAAGGGAACCTTAATGCTGGCTCGAGAAAGCATTCCCTTAGCCACGAAGGCTGTTGTGTGAAGCCAGGGGTTGAGGGATTTGGACTGTCTGATCACAGCCCGTCACCCTGAGCCCTCGCTGCTGTTGCTGTTTTTAATCAGTGCCCAGTTTGTGAATCATTGCTTCTACTTGCTTCAGAACCGGTCATTTTCTACTTTCATTTTTTCAGTTGAACTTGCACTGGCTTTTTATGTATCCCTTTCCTGTTTTCCCTGCTTAATGAAAATAATTCGTGTTCCATTCAAACATCTATAAACACACAAAGCAGAAAATAAAAGTGTCTGTATTATTCACCTTTACGGGATAAGCCGTTCTCGCCCTTACGTTCCATAGCGTTAAGGCAGATAAAATTGCTTTATCTTCCTTCTCCTCCTCCTCCTCATTATTATTATTATAACAAGCATCGTGATGCCAAACACAGTGTTCCGAAAGGAACCCTTTCTGTCTTCACACTCTCATGCACCATTTCAGTCCATTCTTGCAGGTCACCTCATTCTGGCTAAGGGAGACCCGCTATTCTGCTCCACACAGTGCCAGGCAGCATCAGCTGCGTTTTCCTAGGACCGGCAGTGACACTGTTTTCCAGCACTTCACTTCACTAGGAAGTGACGATAAATGTCTTTGAACACACAGCTCTGTTCACCCAGCACACCTGTCCACTTTCTCTCCTTCCCTCGGCAAAGGAACGTCCCCGCTTGCAGACCAGCTGAAGTCACGGCCGGGGCAAACCCTTCACTCCATAATCACCGCTGCTCCTTGGATGCGAAACCCCAAGAATCAAACACGCGTTCATTAGCTTTTTCACCAAACATTGGGAAGTGCCATCTGTCATTCTAGACGCAGTGGTGAGACACACAAAAGAGGTCTCTGCTCTTATTACTGGCTGTTTTTTTGGGGGGGGAGGGGGAACAGAAAATTTAAAGAAAGAGAATTTCAGCGCTGACAAGATGAAACCCTCCACGGGAAATGAAGGGGAAGAGTGCTCCAGAGGAAGGGCGTGCCAGGTCATGGGGAGGAGGCGGCATTTTGTGAAGTGTTACGAGAAGCCATCGAGGGGACTTCAGCAGAGGAGTTGGTACAACATGACATCTGTTTCTGAAACAGTGGCTCGGTTGCTGGGTTGGGATGGCCTCGGGTGGAGTGGAGGCTGGTGTCCAGGTAAGAAGGGGCCCATGATGAGCGGGGAGCCCCAGGGCCCCACACACCCTGGCGACACAGTTCAGAATCTCAGGAACAAACACCTGATGGACTCAAACCCCTGACCGATGAAAACCAGCAGGTAAAAGAGAACCAGAAGATAGGGACAAAGGCAACACCAGACAGCTAAAGGCCGCCATCACATCAGTCTGAAGAGGAGGGGACCCTTCGGGCAGCTGAGTCATTAAGTGCCACAGAGAGCCCAGCCGAGGATATTGACTTAACAGAGGTCTCTGACCTTCACAGGCCTTTCATCTCTGGGCGGCAAAGACCCTTGAGGTCGGCTCCGCCCCTCCAACATATCTCTGTGGGCTTAGAGAAACAAACCAGGACGTCTCAGCGCTCTCTGGCCTCTGGGAGGGAGGAAATAATATTCATAAATCTGAGATATCTATGCTTCCTGGTCTGATGAAGGTCAGTGTTAGGGTTAACGTCTTCAAGAGTCTTGCTGGGCCAACCCCCTTGCTGTTGACAGCATGGCATCTGTGCCTCACTGGCCCCCCGACCTTGGCCCCCAGCCCGTGAACCCAGCGCTGGGAAACCGGAAGGAATGCCTCCAGGGGGGTGGAAGTGTACGAACGCCCCTTTCTAAGGGCGAGTCCATGATGCGGCGTTGTCATGCTGGACATGCAGCAGCAGAAACAGTGACACAAACGCACAGGATCCTCATGCCGTGATGTCCGAGACGCGCATCTGAGTGTACTTTCCCGGTCTCGCATGCAACGCCGCACAAAGTTACACATCTGTCTGTGTGTGTAGCTGTAGGTGTGCGCTTATGAAAGTGCTAGAAGCGTACATTTTTGGATGGTGGAATCGGGGAGAAGGCATTCCATATGTTACTTATGTAAGTCTGCATTAGGTTGAATCATAGGAAATTGTCAGTTTTGTAGGTAGAAAATGACTCAGGACTGGCGATTGCCCGCGGTTAATTCTAAGAAGGTTGACATTTTGGAGGGGCGGCCAGTCAGCTGCTGAAGGAATGGTCCCACATCTCTGGGCCTCAGGTTTTTGTGTGAAAAACGGGGATCACAGTACAACAGCACGGAGCTCAGAGGGCTGCCGTGTGGATTAAATGAGCTACAGGAAAGGCACTTACACCAGCGCCAGTGCAGGCCTGCAATAAATGGTCGCTATTACTTTTTTCAAAGCACCTAAGTACCTATGAAAGAAAAATAAAAGAAAAGGATTTGTCTAGAGTATCCTTGAATAATTCTTCCCTCTAGTTATGAAACAAAATTCCCGGTGGGCCCGCTTCTGAGAACTGCCTAGAGCCTAGGAAACACGCCTTGAACCCTTGGCCGTGTGCGGGTGCCGTCATGGCTTGTAGCGAGTGAGGCCTGCCATCCACTGGCGAGCTCCTTGCTTTTTCTCAGATGAGTTACCCCCCGCTCCTCCACTGACATGGTATCTTTCTGTTCTGTTAATTCTATCAGCAACATGTTTCGTATTTATTGATTTGAGAGAGAGAGAGGAAGTGGGACGGGGGCGGGTGGGGAGAGAAAGAGAGGGACATCACTTTGTTGTTCCGCTTATTTATGCATTCACTGGTTGATTCTTATTTGTGCCCTGACCGGGGATCAAACCTGCAACCTTGGCATATTAAGGCAGCACTCTAACCAACTGACCTACCCAACCCAGGCCCACCAACGTTTTTTTATAAAGTCATTCACTTTCCCCTTTTCCCTTTTCGTGTGCTGCTCTAAATATAACCACGGAAACAAGACAACGCAGTCCCACAACAAAGGAGACCCGGCCGGGCGAGCAGATCCCTTCCGTAGGTCCCGAGGCAGCTGCTGTTGCTTGCCTTCGGGTTTTATGAAAGAGCCCACGGCCCCCACAATAGAAAGGGAGGGAACCCTGATCAAACGGTATGCATCACTGTAGAAGGGAATTAAAAGTGATGCAAACGTTTGCACTAAACCGCATTAGGCGAGGATATTCAAGAACAAAGTTGCCTGGGTGGTTCTCAGCCCGAATGCCCAGGTTCTGAATCTGCGATGACTCACTTTCTCAGGAAAGAATTAGCTTAATCCATCGCCTGTTTGCCCTCTCCTCCCTAACATGGAGTAACAGGACTGTGTTTTAAGGGTAGGGAGTGGGATGCGGTGGGAAGGTAATTAGAGGTATTTGGAAATACACATACAAGTGAAAAACAAAAACTGGTCGAGAGGGTTAAAGCTCTAAATTGAGGACTATTCTCTTTAGAATCACTGAAAACAATCACAATAAAAATATTTACTAAATGCCTTCTGTAATGCCAAATACCACCAGAGGCAGGAATTTACGAGGTGAAAAAGACAGCCGGGGTGCCACCCACATGGCCTCAGGTCCCACTGGTGGAAGGAGGAAGAATCAAACGAATAATTATGATCATTTCAATTTCTAAAAATCCTATAGAGGAAATAATTGGGGAAGAGAGGGCAGGGTCATAGAGGTTAACTTGAGGTCAGGGAATATCTCTCCGGGAGGTGACATTTGAGCTGAGACCTGAAGGGCGAGCCAGCCAGCCCAGGAGATGTGGGGGGCAGTGCGGTGAGCAGCCGAGACGGGGAGTGTGTTGAGCTTGCCAAATCTGTTGAGCGTAAGTGGCTTGTATGGGAGAAACAGGAAGGAGTCCAGCGACTAACGCAAGCGGTTACGTAACTTACTAAGAGCTTATTGATTCTCAGGACCAGAATGGAATTTGTGAGAAAATCAAAGCCAAAAAGGAAAATTTGCTTGCCTCAGATCACCCACCTCTTGGGTGAGAACAAAGCAAAGGTGTGGTGAAAACCCAAACCGCCTACATTGCTGGCCAAGGACTCATTTCTGTGTCCCCCCAATGAAGCATGATGAACACAACAGTGTAGGAGGGGGGACCCCAAGCCCCTCAGATTTATTTGTTAAAAAAAGAGTATTTATCCCTACATGTTGAAACTTCAGTCGCCTTCAAAGCACTCTCCATTTCATGCAATACGCCTACTGAGACATTTGTTCCACTGCTCAAAACAGTGTTTGAACTCATTGATTTTGATGCCTTTTAGTGCTTCTGCCATTTTTTGTTTCACCCTTTCCACGTCAGCAAAATGTTTCCCTTTGAGGACTTTTTTCATCTGGGGAAACAAAAAAAAAAGCCGCTTGGGGCAAGATCCAGTGAATAGGGAGGGCAGGACAAGGGGGTCATGCCACTTTGTTCAAAAACTGCTGAACACTCAGCGCGGTGTGGGCAGGTGTGCTTGTAAATCACCAATCATGCAATGGGCAAACGTGTTGAAAGTCTCCAAACATATTCACTGATGCCGAATGCAGCCTCTCACAACAACGCCAGCTGGTACACTGATACAGATGGGTTCCTAGAACACTCATCTTGTGGGGGAGGCCTGTCCTACAAGGGGCCCGCTCCCCCAGAAGATAATTCCAGTGTTTGGGGGCCCCCTCTCTTAGGTCAGCATCTTGTTTCCAGTTTTGTCTGCAGAGCTTTTCTGGTGCGCTAGCTTTGGAGTCATTTGGGGTTCGAGACCTAACCTTCCTCTCACTCATTTTAATCTTCATGTGTCCATTCTCTTTTCAGAGCCTCACCTGTGGAACCTCCAGGGGTTTCTGTGAGCATCACCCTAGCCGTCTGGCAGTGTTTACGCCAGCACCTGGCACCGGGAGTCATGCAAAATGTCAGCTATCATCACTGTTATGGCTGTCATCATTTCATCAATAGCTCTCTGCCTCGGTATTAATAGTCTCCATTATGGCAGACTGGATTGCACAGCATTTTGCATTTCACCCGCCAGTGCAGAAGGGCCGCAGCATAACGGACAGCTTTATAATCCAAACGTTTGCTCATTTATCGCAGCATCGACTCTATATCAGGTACGGCACTAGGTTTGGAGTAAACAAAAATTTGAAAAGCAGCCTGGCTGGTGTAGCTCAGTGGATTGAGCACGGGCTGGGAACCAAAGGGTCCCGGTTTGATTCCCGGTCAGGGCACATGCCTGGGTTGCGGGCTGGGTCCCCAGTGAGGGCCATGTGAGAGGCAACCACACATTGCTCTTTCTCTCCCTCTCTTTCTCCCTCCCTTCCCCTCTGTCTAAAAATAAATAAATAAATAAATAAAATCTTTAAAAAAGAATTTGAAAAGCAATGATTGATCAGTTGGGTCACAGTCATGGTCGGCGTCAGGGGGTTAGTCCTGGACTCATGATGTATTAAGAATATGATACCAGCAAGTGACTTCCCCTTAGGGTCTCAGGGGTCGCATCTGAGCAATGGGGAGGAGACAGCCCACAGACACACATCAAAGTGCTTGAGAGTCCAGGAGCCCTGTCCCCAGAGCCTGCTGTGGAGTCCCAGCTCCAAAATGCCCGATCGTATCGGCCTCAGCTTCCAAGAAGTAATAAATAAGAGGAGGTAGAAACAACAGGTAAACCATTTGAAGGGGCTCACTGTCAGTTAAGCCTAGTGGGGGTGCTAATTCCCGCCTCCCCCATCCTTCCCAGGAAAGACCTCACAGAGGTTCTGGAGCCAGTTCTGAAAGGATGCATAGGCATCTTCTGGGGAGGTGAGAAGGCACCCCAGATAGAACGGCACATGCGGAAGCGCGGAAGCTTGAAACCAAACGGTGTATTGGGGAAATGCTAAGTAACCTGCAATAGCTGCTCTGTGCTTTGGAGGATCGGGTGATGGATATGCGAGGCAAGGTGGGAAAGGCTGTAACTCCTTCCTAACGGAGGGGTGCTTGGTAGGCTCCTGACCCCCGGGACTGTCCCACACCGGCGTCCAGGGCGCTGTCCAAAAAGATCTGCAACCTTAAGCAAACTCTTTCTCTTTTCTTCCCAACAGCTGAGATGGAAGCAAAAACACTGTGTCAAAAGCTCCATGTACAGATGTCCCTGCGGATGTCAGATGTTCAAAGGCCAAAGCACCAAAGCACCCCACGAGATTTGACTTCCACACCCACCCAGGGAGCCCGAGCTCTGGCCAGACTCCTCATCCCCATCAGCACCACGGCGACCTCCAAGGGCATGAAGCAACGTGTGATGACTAAAATATTATTTGAGAAAAAACCCAAGAACGTACAACTGTGTTTGTAGCCGAAGACACAATAAGGCTTTGGGAAGGCAGACCAGAGAAGTCGTCCTCAGCTACAGAAAGGAGGATCCGTCAGGGTTACCGTCATTATTCAGGCACGTCAGAAAAAGGCAGAAGTGAAACCCCTGCCCGGACGGGTAGCAGAGGGTGACTAGCGTCCTCACCACGACCCAGGCGGCCATTCAGCTGACACGACCCGGGACCCACTTACGACACCCTTCTTGAACGTCATGATCTAATCTAAGGGCTGATGAATGCACTGTTTTTCCAAGGGGCTGGGAATGGCCCTCCCTCTCCCTTAACCAAAGTAATTATTCCCCCCACTTGAAGCAACAGTAGTGAAAGCACTTTTTGTTTCTCCAATCCTCCAGTCGAACCCCCAGGCTAAGAATTTTTTTTTGCAAGGCATTGTTCATGCATGGTGGCATAGAATTTCATTTGCTGGGTTTCAAGTATTAAGAGCACAACACGGAATCTAAGCAATTCTAGACATGTGTCAATCTCCAGTGAAAAAGGCTTGGTGCCGGCAAACGGCGTCAGTGCTTGAATGAAAGAGACGCGGAATTTCCCCGAGCAAGAGCCGTGCGCGCTGACATAACACACGGCAAAGACTCCGTGTTATGGTACAACCAATGTGTTTTAATAACTTATTGGTATTTATTTAAGACACAAGACTGTCACCCCAAATCTAAACCAAGAGCTCTAGGTTCCTCGTTGAGCAGCATACATGGTTCTTACCGGTATGGTTAGATGCCTCCTCAGAAAGGTCTCTCGCATGGGATGAAATTAGGGGAGGGTGCTTCTGGAACTTTGCAGGGAGGCATGCTCTCCTCGCCTCCCGGGGGCCCTCCATGAGCTGTCGCCGGAAGGGTTTCATTCGGCGCTCTCTTTCCATCTTTATTTATCAGACTGTATCTCCCGATGAAGTCACTGCTCTAATAGTTCATCTCATCTGAACACGTAGTCCAAATCTAGCCAGCTAAGAGAGTCCTACGGGCTGACATGGAAACCTGCCGGATACGGGATCTCCGTCGGATGCTTCTGGAGGGCCTTAATCGTTCATTTATCTGCTGGCGAATCCATTCTTCTCTGTTTTACCATTCCCTCATGAGGATAAGGGAAATCATCAAAATCTAAAGGCTAATCTTTATTTCTTTTAGAGTATTTGATAATTATTAATGAACAATAATGTCAACAATAACCTTCATTTCCAGGTATTCTCCCTAGGGACTTACATCTTAATTATATTTGCGGCAAGGACAAATGAACCCCCCTCCCCAGAACTAAGCTTTGGTGAAAAGTTTTCAAGTCACAGGAATAAGGAGAAGCTATCTTCACGTAAAAATAACCAGACTTTTTTTTTTTTTGAAGAGCCTCGAAAGGCAGAGACGAAGAGAGAATAAATACAGCTGAAGAGATTCACTGTGACATCGGTAATTCTCAAAGGGACTCCACACCGCCGAGTGCGCTGCTGTGGATGCTCATTGCTTTCCTGGAGGTGACGGGCCTGACCTGTCAGGTACGGGCGACACCCAGGACAGACTAGAGCTGTCACAGACGACTAGCAGTCACTGCACAAGGTACAGAAGCATCTGTCTGAAAGGAGTGGCTCCTCCAAACTGGCTGAAACCTGTTTTGAAGTTTCTATTCTTTAACAAGCCCATCCTCTTTCCTGGTGGAGCATAGAGTTTACAACATGTTTTTAAAATTCTAAGGGGCTTGCGGTTTCATTTTAATCGGGAGTATCTTGTGTCACTGTGATAGGAACCCAATTCAAACTAGCTTTCGCTTGAAAAAGTGAGGGCATTATTGCCTCCTGCAGCTTCAAGCATGGCTGAATCCAGGAGCTCAGAGGATGCCCCGGGAAGCTATGGCTCTGTTTCTCAGCTCTTCTTTCCTCTGGATTGGCTTAATCCCAGAAGGGTATTTCTTTCCCATATGAAACCCTCAGAAGCAGTAAACTTACCGGTGACCAGCTTCAAATCCAGTGAGATAAGAACCTCTCTGTTGCAGGTTGAATTATGCCATGCTTCAAATCCATAGGTTGAAGTCCTAACCCTCGGTGCCTCAGAACCGTGACCTTACTTGGAAACAGGGTCACTGCAGAGGTAAGAAGGTCAGATGACGTCCTACTGGAACAGGCAGGGCCCCTGATCCAATATGACTGGCATCTTTATAAACAGGGGAAATTTAGACAAACGCATGGGGAGAATGCCACGTAAATATTGAGTTTTGCTGCCACAAGCCAAGGAAATACCAGAAGTTAGGAGACTGGCCCGGAGCAGACCCGCCCCAGCACTTTCCAAGAGAGTACGGCGCCGCTGACATCATGATTCTTGATGCCTGGCCTCCAGAACTGGGAGAGAACACGGTTCTCTGGTGTGAGCCACTCTGTGCATTGTAGGGTCTTACAGCAGCCCTGGGAAACCCATACCCTCTTTCCAATGGTTCCATTGTGTCCGGAGCTTCACTCCCATTGGTGCGATTTCTGGGACCCATGCTCTCTGGGGCCACGTGGATGGCTGGGCAGATCAGCCTCACAAGCCCGCTCCCGGAGCTGGGGAGGGAGTCAGCCCTGCTCCGTGCATGTGTCCCGAGGGTGAGCAAGGGGCAGCTGCCCAAAGAAAGACCAAAGTGCTGCCACCAGAGGAGGGAGGCGGGCGAACATGAAAGACGTCTGCTGTAGATGGACGTATCAGAGAGAAAAAAGGAGGTTATTTCAGCTCGGATTGCTCTTTGCCTGAATAATGATCATCTCTCGCTCCTGGTGCCCGACACACGCCCACTCACCCATCATGTGTACGACCCTCTCTTCCCTCGGTCCCTCTGGAGGGACTGAGCATCGCCTGCACCGGTGGCCCCTCACATGACCTGGCACGTCGCAACAGTAACAACAGTAATTAGCCTCTTTACGGTGCTTAGGACTGCCCGCCGCAGTTCTATACATTTTGACTCATTTAATCCTGGTAATAACTCAATGAAGGAAACACTCCATCATTCTTATTTATGGGGGGTGGGGGGTGGAGGATCAGAGAGGTTAAGTAACTTTGTGAAGCTAATTTCCTTAGCTACTAGGAGCTACATGCCAGAACTAAGGTTTGAATTGAATCAACTTTGCTCTAGAGTCCATGTTTTTCACCTGTTCCTTATAGTGTATCAAATAATTCATTTTTCTTACTTCTGCTCTTGTGTCTTTCTATGAGACAAGCAATTCCCCTAAATACAGAACATGTATCGCTGGTATAATTCACAATGATTTTAGGTTTTAAACATTTATTCAAAAGCTATTAATAGTTATAGATTATATCTTTGTTTTATGGGCTTCTCTTTATGGCAAGAGACACTCTTTCACCCCCAGAGGTACGATACACTTTCCTTCCGAAGTAAATTTATTTGAGTAAAAGAAGCTGATTGAAAATACGTTAAGAACATCCTAGTACACTTTGCATGTAAATGTGCAAACGTGTTGAAAGTAATATAGAAATAATTAAAGCCTGAAGCCCAGATGCTTGGACTCCAAGCTCAGTGAGAAACAAGTGTGTCTGCTGTGTCCTTAGTGGGAGCGCCCTGGGCGGTGTCCCGCCCATAGCAGGCACCCCTCAAACACTGGGTGCAGCATTCTGCGTCGGCTTGGTTACGGCAGCCCGTGACACGGGGCCGACAGGCCCCAGCTGAATTTAGAACGTTGAGTTATGTGAAATGGCAGAAATACCGACCCACTAATCATTCCTGAAACTCAGCCAAGCACAGTCCTAATGGTCAGACACCTGCCGGCTGGTATTCGGACCCAGTTAAAGGAAAGTTGGGGTCTCAACTCACTGCCAAGTCCCCAGACAACTTTATGTCTCAGAGCTCGTCATGCCCGTGATTCGTGGGTGTGTTCCGGGGCTGAGGACTTCCATGGACACTGGGTCTTGTCTGAGACGTGCTTCCTCCAATGACTAGCTCCTGCTACTGTCTCCAAGTATCTTCAGATGAACATTTTCTAGGACTACTAGGGAGTTCAAGTGCAAAAGCAAAAATTCTCTGCCATGTGGAAAAGTTCAAATTTGAGGTTGATAGGACTTAAAAAGCAAAGGGACTATTCTTAAAATTGTCTTCCAAATACATCTCTTTTACAGCCACATCCAATCAAGGATGGTAGAGCGTAATGGATAAGTATGTGAACTTGAAGAAGTTAATTAAATCCCACGTGGCTTCTTTCTTTACGTTTCTGGAAAATGTGGATGATAATGGACTTGTTGAAAAGATAAAATGAGTTGATATATGTAAAGCTCTTAGTTTACTGACGGGTAAGCACTTAGTTATAAGAGGGGTTATTATTGCCATTATTGATACTGTTGATTGAAACTCATGCTTTCTTAGATTTGTAGAAGATGAAACCCCTCCTTTATGATGTCACGCACTTGAAGGACATCATCTCATTGAACCTGGTTTTGGGTCAGGCTGCCCAGGAGGCAGAGTCTGCGAGTGAGATTAGTGTGTGAGCGAATCAGGCAGAGCTCCTGGTTCTAACTTCCTTGGCAGAGGGACGGAAGCAGGTTTGGCTAGATGGAGAATTTGAACTGGTGGCAGTCGCAGCGGCCTCAGCTAATTCCACAGAAAGCCCTGAACTGAGATGACCTTTCTGAACTGTCACACGTTGGGGCAAGAGGGGCTGGATTTGTTCAGGCTGCTGCCAGCAATGGGGCAGGACTTTGGGAAGTTTCCACTCTCAACCTGAGGCCCCTTGGCAGTGCGAGCTCAGAGTGACCAGATGCCAATCCTCCTGGAAGTTGGTGAAATCGGGCCTTTAGTCCTAACTGGGGGTTCTGGGTGGGGCGGCACAATGTCCCCACAGTCCACCCTTCGAGGTCAGGCCCACATCTTTATGTAAATTCTGGGAGAAGCCACCGTAGGATTCTGGGGGGCCACGTTGCCTCGGAAAATCAAAGAGGAAGATGGGCGAAATAAACCAGCTGCCACCGTGGCTGCTTTTAAAGTCACACTGGTCCTCACTATTTCCTATCTGGACTTAGAGTTCTCACTTTCACCCAGCATCTCTACCAACCCAGTGTCATGGCCAGACTCTTATGCTTGAGGCGGGGTTTCAGCTCCTAGTTACTGTTACCATGACCTTCCCCGTCAGGAGAGTGACTGTTGCCGACAAGGGAGACAAGGGTCTGTTGGACCCTTGACACAAGAAGATCAAAGTGCCCAAGTGGAAGTCAAACCTCCAATTTCAAGGGACTGCAGTGCATCCTCTGGAAGGATTGTGTGCGGTGGATGTACCAGTTACAGTTCCTGCTCAGGACCTGTGGGTAGAGAAGACACGCCCCGAACCACACTGTCTGTCTAGTCGGTGAAAGTAAGAGGTTATGCGGGGTAGAAAAGCTCTGAAGTAGCCAACCTGGGACATGATGACCGGCTGTTCTGTACGAGAGATGGAGCCACATTCGGGGCTCAGGACTGGCCTTTACTCTTGACAGGTTGGCCGTGCCGCAAGGCAGAGCCGCCTTGGTGAGTGGGAGTCCCAGCGGCTGGCGTGATGAATGGCCTTCATCCCTGCCACCAAGGCTGCTTTGCTCATGAGCCCATGTGGCAGCGCTGGGGTCGGTGACAGGCTGGCTGACATCGGAGAGCTGCGGCACAGCGTTTATTTGGTGCTGAATGCCTCTTCCATGACGGAGGCTCTCTGGGAGGTGTTACTCTGCCGCAGGCTCTTCAGCTAGAGTGAGCCTTCACAGGTAAGATGGGCAAGGGGACGGCTGTATACTCTCCTCCACTGAAGAGACACTGGTTTCAAGTTACCCCCAGAAAGAAAGTGTGACCTTGGGTCTGGTGGCTTCTAGTGGTGAACTGGTAAATGTTTAATGGACCACTTGAGAAAAAAGCAAGCGCCTGATTTGTAGTGTTTGTCGATTTCCATGCTGTCGCTAGATAATAGGTTGCAAAACTACAGGCTGCTGGCCCACCACCTGATTCTGTAAATAACGTTTTATGGGAAGACAGCCACATTGTTTGTTTACATACCGTCTATGATTGCTTTTCCGCCACAATGGTAGAGCTGAGTAAATGCGGCAGAGACTATTGCAAAACCAGGAATATTTGCTAT
Source organism: Micronycteris hirsuta (assembly GCA_004026765.1). Taxonomy (NCBI): domain Eukaryota; kingdom Metazoa; phylum Chordata; class Mammalia; order Chiroptera; family Phyllostomidae; genus Micronycteris; species Micronycteris hirsuta. The sequence goes on along the minus strand of PVJI01003700.1, from coordinate 7,747 downwards.
CTGTCCCTTTAAAAAAAAATCTGCTGACCCCTTTTATAAAGACTCCCACCATGCCTGATTTCAAGTTACCAATGAAACTCAGAGCTGGAAAGCGATGCCCACCATTAGCTCTCGTAAACCAACAGGAGCCAGTTGGAGCACGCCACACTGGCGGCGGCCAATTCCCAGGCACAGTGGAGAGCTGATGTGGGCATCAGGCAGCGCCGCCAGCAGAAATCTGGGTGGGACCGCACAGCATCCATTAACGTTCTTGTAGATGGCCTGTGTGGAAGGTACTCCCGTTATATTTTCCAGATCAGAAAACTGAGACTAAAAGTGTTAAAGTCCACTCTGTCCCGAAGGATAAAGCTAGTAAATAGTGAAGCTAAGGTTCAGACACTGATCCTTTGTGCTCCAATAACTTTCTGTGCCTCCCATGCAGCTGGCTGGCTTAATTTTACCATCTAATACCACTCATTCATTCATTTATTCATCCATCCACTCATTCGATCAACTACTACTCAGAGAATCTGTTATGTGCTAGACATTAGGACACAGCGAGGAGTGAGACAGAGCCAAGGATATTTGCACAGCTGGTATGTGTGCCCCTCTGAGTGTCTAAACCAGACATCTTTAAAACTCAGCCCCAGATCTGGACCACTGCAGTTTTCACTGATCTCTCTCTTTTCCGATTGAATTCCTGTTGTCCTAACGGTCAATGTTATATAAAATGGTACTTTTTGGTCTCATGACTGTTGACAGTAAGGTCTGTTTTCCAGTCAGTTCGTAGTCTCTTCAGAATGGTGGCATTTAAGGAGCCAGTAAACCCCATCTACCTTGCACCAAAGTCACAGGCAGTTAAGAAACTGACACTGGATTCAGGGACATGGAGATCAAAGTGTGACAGACTGCACTGAGGAAGAACAGACAATTTGTTCGGCTGGGAATTACTAAGCGCCTACTAGATGAGAGGTCTTGTTCTAGGTCCTGCGAATACAGGGGTGAAGAAGAGGACAACACCCCTGCCTTCAGGTGGCTTACATTTTATTGTCATCTGGATGCTCAAAACCTCCTCGGCTACAGCTCAGAACCCAGGTATAGTAGAAAAACGGGTCTTTACTGGAACTCAGCTCAGCTGTCTGGAAGACTGCTTCCCACGGTTAGGCATCAGTGAGGGGAAAGGGAGATACGCCTCTCGAGCTGACCCCAGAAGGCAGGCCTATCTCGTCACCCCAGGCAAACTCCGTATGAAAAGAGGAGACAGAAGTGAATGCACCCATTCTGCAGGCCAGGTGGCCTGGAAGGAAGAAGGATGGGGTCTAAGACATGTTTATGAAGCCCTTTACCTTATTGTTGATCACCAATTTACATGGTGATGTGAAATAGAAACTGTCCAGCACCTAAATCAACTGAATTGCCTAGAACTGGCTAGAAACACAGTATGTATGCAATTAAGTCTTAGAGATTGTTCAAGTCCAATATTCTCACTTATACTTTGATAAATTTTAGGACTGAAAAACCATCAAAAAAGTCAGAAAAGCATCCTTCTGTTCAGAGTCACTTATAAGAGTCTCAGGCTTTTTAAAATATAATTATAATATCAATAATATCAATAAATATTTTGAGGTGGATGCTTTGTTGGCGGCTGGGTAACACCCACTGTGTGCCTCGCTAAAATCACATGGTATCTTCTGGATGGAAAACCCTGTGTTTATAAAATGTCCTATTATCATGTTTCATGATGGATGAGCTGTGTTTATTTGTTTCTTTCCTGGCTGTCTTTAGAAGATGATCTAAGGTTAATGGTGGAAATGCTACCAAAATAAATGGTTTCATGTAGTCAAATATTTCATCCAAGCACTCTGTTTCAGGAAACTCGGGAAGAAAACAAATGAGTATTTTTGGAGTGCTTGAATTCATTCCTTAACTTTAGTGCTGCTCAGACTTCTGAGATATGTTAAAAATATATTGTTCAAGTTACCCCAAAGTCTACAATGCTTCCAATGACACGTCAGTTAGAATATTACCCATATTTTCTTCTGGAAAATCCTCAAAAGGATGAAGATGATTTCAGATGCCTGCATAAACTTGGCCATTTTCCATAAGAAATGGCCCCACAAGATCACAATCGCTCACGAGAGTGACATTCAGCGGGCCTCACTGAAAACATGTCCTTAAATTGGCATCTTGTTCTGAAGGTATGCAGATGTAATATTTGTCACTAATCCTTACAAGTTTGGATACTTTGGAAAAAAAAAATGAGGTCATATGGGTAAAGTATAGGACTTGACTCCGGTGTCCCCTGTCCTGACTTAGGGCAGACTTAGTTCAGAGCGGCTCTCGGCTTCCACAGGGATCTCTCTTACTTTGGGGCAAAGCTCTAAGGCAGAGCGCTGCTCCTGATGCTGGGAATGACGTCATTATCATGTTTCCCCCTTGGAAATGCTTTGGAATTCCTCTAAGAATCCCCTTTAGGTCCAGCTAAGTACAAAGGGCTGTTCGGCAGATGTCTCCTTCCTGAGAGGACTCAGACCCCCAGACCCACGTGCACAGGCCAAAGTCATTTTTTTTAGCTTGCAGTCAATATTATTTTGGAGGAAAACAGGTTTAAACTGCTCGAATGGACTCGAATGACAGCCCAATGGGAGAAGGAGTCTAAACTTCAGGCATTTCTTTAAGATCAAGATTTTTTATTAAAAAAATGATTAATATAGACCAAACCCTGGCAGGGCAAAGAGAGTGTATTTTCCTTCCAAGTCCTTCTGGAGAACTCCAGCGTGAGAGCCATGCCTCTGACGCTTAAACTTCACTTTAGTGGCATTTTCTAAACTTTGAGTTACAGTAGCTTCAGGGGGAAGATCCAAGGGGTAGGGGGGAAGTCCTGTTAGCAACTGAGATTCCACTGGAAAAGTTTTCCATAAAAGGTACCTATTGGCTGCTTGAAGGGTTATATCTAGTTTGGTCTCTTAATGTATTATTTAATATCAAATAAATTGAATTGCTTTTCATAATTCTAAGAGCGACTTCCGCTCTCTTGAGGTCAGAACACTTAGACAATAGAAAAGAAAGGCGAAAACATTCACAATTCCAGCTGCTTGCTTGTAACCACAATTTTAAAAAGCGTGTGACTCTATAGATTTATATGTGTTTATTTAGCAAACTAGGCATTGATTTTCGGTGGCACTGAACTAGAGGTCCCCCTAAGATGCTGCCTTCATGGGGCCATTCTGATGGAATAGACAAAGAGTCAGCAAGTATAAGAAGTACTTTCATATATAAAACAAAACTAGGGAGTTATAAGTACCTACAAAAAATGGCTCATGGAATGAAGATGATGGAGGGCAGTTTTAATCACAACAGGACTCTCCGAGGAAGGGGACATCTGAGCAGGAACTAGAAAGGAAGACACTCTTAGGCCGTGTCGAGAGGCAGGAAAAGAATCACCCTGGCAGGGCGAACAGCAAGTGCCAGGCAATAAAGATGGAAATGATGCTGGTGGTTCAGGGAAAAGCCAGACACCCCCGGTGGGAGATGGAGCGGAGAAAGACGTGAGGTTCATGTGTTTCACTGGTAAGGCAGCGGCTGGTCCAGATGGGCCTTTGCAGGCCACAGGAAGTGGTTTGGCTTTCCCTCTGATTTGATTTGAGTTTTCACAAGCTCAGTTTGGTTGTCCCGTGAAGGCTTGACTTTCGAGGAGCAATAAAGAAAGCAGGAAGCAGGAAGATGAGTCAGGGAATGTGTCCCTGCGAGAGACAAACGTGGCGTGACAGCAATGACCACCATGGGAAGTGGTCTTTTGGGGATTTGCTGACACTCTGGACGTCGGGTCTGCTCACCTCTGCACTGGTCTCTTGGGCTCTCTCAGATGGGCAAGGTGCATGTCGCAACCGGATATCAACCCAGACACTGACCCTTGCGGTATTACCTCACAGGGCACATACTGTTTAACCGGGGTGGATTTGGTATTAAAAAAAGTTGCCTGACCCTCCTATTTCCCTTATTGATTTCTTCTCTGTGTCTGGCATCTTGTTCTTTCTGTCATTAACCTCTGTTGGCCCAGAGTGGTCAGCTTTCTTTAGAAACAAAGGACAGAGAAATAACAAGAGACATTCCCGAAAAAAAAATTTCTTTTCTAGAATCACAGACCTAGATGTTTGATCAGAGATGCTTACGCTTTGAGGTCCAGCAGCGAACATCTAAAGAACATTCTAGACCAGGGGTCGGCAAATGATGGGGGATGGGCCTGCCACCTGTTTTTCAAAGAAATCGTTACTGGCACACAGCCATGCCCACTTGTTTACACATTGTCCACAGTTGCTCTGTCACAAAAATGCCAGGGTTAAGTACTTGTGACAGAGACCATGTGGCCCAAAATATTTACCACCCAGCCTCTTACAGAGAAAGCTCCTGATCCTCGTTCTATATTCTCAGTGCTTCTCAAAGCTTCCTGGGCAATGAGTCACTTGGGGATCTTGTGGCTACGTCTGGGAGTGGGGGGTTAGGAGACTGTATTTCTAAACAAACCCCCCCGCCTCGGTCAGGCCGATGCTGCCGGTTGGTCCTCAGGTCACCTGCTGAGCACCAAGGTTGTAGGTGAGCTCTGCCCAAAAGAACTTTCTGCAGTGAAGGGCACGTTCTGCAGCCACCCCGTTCCACATGGCAGCCACCAGGCCTCCGTGGCTGCCGAACGCCTGAAAAGTGGCCAGTGCATCTGGGACCTGAATACTTTATTTAATTTCAAATGGTTTAAATAGTCACGTGTGGCCAGTGGCTCCCTTATTGGACAGCAACGTTTCAGAGAATAAATCCTGGATCTGCTTGCTTTTTTCTTAGAAAAAGCCAAACCACACGTGGCTGGCTGAGGTTTTCCTCCAATTTTGTTTTATTCGTAAGATAGGTATTAGCATCGCAGACAAGTTTAGAGGATATTAAGTCTTAGCTTGCTCCAGAGGGAGGGGGGCTCAGAGATACTGCAATCTGGCCTGAGTATAATAAACCCCTTTGTTACATTTAAATACCATCATACTATCTTATATACAGCAAAGCATCGGGATGTTTTATAGTAACAAATGCAGCCGTGCGAAAACCCCAGACAACTCTAAAAAGGCGCTAATTATTATTATTAGTGTTTTGCGCTAACAATAAATGTCAAATGGAACCCGGAAAACAAATAACTACCTGTCACCAAGTGAATGAAAGGCAATTTTAGTAAAGTGAATTAAAACCCCAAACATCACCAAGCCCAACACCAAGGCGGCGTAGCACGGGCCTGGGGCGAGGGCTGTTCCCGGGCTGCATGGCTAGCATGTCCTTGGGGTGAAGCACAGAGGGCGGGGCCGGCTCCTCAGCACCTCGCGCACCTGGAAGGGGTGGTGGGCAGAGCTGAAATGAGGGGCAAGTGCATCTTTGGGAGCAGGCCCACCGTCACGGCCAGTGGCATTGGGAGACCACCGAGGACCAGGATCTTTATTTACTGGCGGGGCTGCAGCCTGCTCCTTGAGCATTATCAGTGAAAAATGAAAGTCGGACAGCAGAGTGCAGATTTGTTTTCACGACACATTTCCCTTGGATTTTTCAAAGTGCATTCTGGGTGTCTCCCAAAGACTATTTTTTAAAAAATAAATCGCACATTTTCTTTTTTTTCAAACTTCATTTATCTTTGATATCTGATTGACATATTCAGGACAGTCTAATCCGTTCTGCTGAAGTGAGCGATGACAGCCACTGCTGGAGCAGTCGACACCGCAGAGCCGTCCCCGGGAACGGGGCTGCGTCTCCTCCGCGCCAGGAAGGAGGGCCCAGTGGGTTTGGATAACCATGCAGGGAGGGGGCGGCCTCTCTCTGGGGTCAGCAGATAGATGAGGCTTGGAGGCTTGAATCAGCTCTAATTATTGCAGAATCATCAGAGAAACCAGGAGAGTCAGGAAGGAGGCGAGAGGCTGGGCTGGCCTCTCCAATTTTCTTATTTTGTTACAACCACCAGGGAAGAAGTGGGATGTGAAGTTAAGATGTTTAGCCTTGTTACCATGAGCTGCTTAGTTTATTCTACCCGGGCCAGGCCAGCGCCCCCCCGGCCACCACTCTCTCTCACTCTCTCTGTCTCCAACCGCCTTTCTTTTCCTCCTGACTTTTTCCCAATGTTCGAATTGATGTTATAGTCACACAGTTGTTCTAAACTCAAAATTATTCAAAGTTATTCAGAGTAAAAAAGCCTCCCTCCCACCTTGCCTCTCAGCGGTCCTGAAACCAATCTGAGTCTTTTAACAACCAGGTATTTTTTGCCCACAGGAATACCTGCGCACACGCCTAAGCACGGGCACACACACATTCTTTCCTCCTCTTCTGCACAAATGCTGATATATCACACACATCATGTTCACCTTGCTTTTTTTTTAACCTAAAGTCTTTCATCTTGGAGATCATTCCATCTCAGTTAATAAAGAACTCTGTCTTTTTTTTAATAAACAAAAATGCAATGAACTCCAATACACGGTGATAGCATAATTTATTCATGAAGTTCCCTGAATCTAGAAGCATTTAGGGAATTTCCCAACTTTTGCTCCTACCACCAAACCTGCAGAAAATAACCCTGAATGCATACCATTCCCCGCACCTGGGAGGGCGTCTGGAGAATAAATGCGTACGACCGGACTGGTCGGGGCGAAGGCAAGTGCATCTTTAATTTGGACAAATATTGCAAACTGCCCTGCTGAGAGGTTGCAGGATTTACATTGCTATCATTCCTAATCCAAGGGTATCACCCAACTGTGTGGATTTGCAAATTGAAAAGGAGAAATGGTCTCCTGGTAAAGATTTCAATTCATATTTCTCTTGAGTCAGGTATTAAGTGTTTTGTAATATATGTATTTATAAACTACAGCTCCCCTTTGTAAACTGTCTCTGCATGGTCTGTGCCTCTTTTTCCTTTGTCTTTTCCAATGGAAAGACTTTATATGTCAGGAAAAGTAGCATATAGTCTGTTTCATGAGTAACTTACATTTTGTTCTTAGTGGTAAAAGATATAGGTTATTTTTTACAAATAAAGAAAAATTTCTTTGACGTTAATGTATTCATGGATTAAAAAACTATCAATGAAACACCTACTGTGTGCCAGCTGCAGAGTTGGGGGCTTTGCTGCCAGTTCTAATGGGGGCAACTGACAACGAAGCAGGCAAGGCTATCCATGTGGGGTGACCAGAAGGGAAGGGCAGCTACCCCACCCCCGCCCCAGGGGGACAGGGGGAAATATCAGGGCAGGCTTCCTGGTGGGAGCAATGCAGAAGCTGAAACCTGAAGAACGCGAGATGGTCAGGCAAGAAGTTAGGGTGGAACTGGGGAGATGAGGGGTGTTCAGGCCAAGATGTACATAGTATGAAAGAGAGAAAAAACTGTCTGTGTCAGGGAGGCGAGAAGAAGTCAGTATGGCAGATTCAGAGAAAGGGAGCAAGGTCAGCCTTAATGAGGGGCAAAATTGTGGGTATTTTGAGGGTCAGGACTAATATTCACACGGATGCTGCGCAAATGCTGGGGACACTGATGAACAGGACACGTCCCTTCCTTCACAGAGCTTAAATTTTAGTGGGGGTGGGGCAGAGATAATAAACAAACAAATAAACCAAAGAATAATCCCTTCTTTCGTACTATGAAAGAAAGACACGGGGCTGTTTTGGAAAATGAGAGCGGGGTCTCCTTCTGATGGGGTGTTCGGAGAGGCGGCTCTGAGGCGGTGAGCCCAGCTCGGACAGGCTGGATGCCGAGAGACAAGAAC
>PVJI01003699.1:0-119780 GCA_004026765.1 Micronycteris hirsuta | reverse complement strand
CAGATTCGCATGGCCCCGCGCAAGGATGACATGCAAATTCGTGAAGTGTTCCATGTTTTCAAAGAAAGAAAGAAATTTTTATAGTTACCCTGTGCACACACACACGCAAAATCGGAACAAAAACTTTATGAGCCAATATTTAATCTTATCATGTGTGATAAGTACAATATTTTCTGTACTGTTTTATTAGGGTTTTTTTCCTTTTCTTCTTTTCCTGGTGACCGCTGTTTGAAAACCACGGTTGTGTTGGAGGTTAAACTACAGGCTTTGGTGTTAAACAGCCTTGGGCCAGAATCTCAGTACCGCTAGCCGAGTGACGTTGACCAAGGCACTTAACCACTCTGTGCCTCAGTTTCTAAAGTGGAGGCAACAATATCTCATGAGATGTTAGCAAGGACACTCGATGTAGGCCTTACATTTCTTAGAGCGTCTCTAGTTTAGAATTTTAACGTTAACTCCCAATGAGTTGCAGAGAGACCAAGGCGACCCAAAGAAGACATCTGTCATGCAATTGGAAGTTTCTGTCTTATTTCTTGCAATATTAGATTGCATTGTATTTTTACGCATGATAAGTGCTAACATACTCAATATTAGCACTCAAAATATATTATGATTTTTGTAACCGTATTTTGCCATTCCTTTTTTTTAAAGATAGTAGGAGCCCTAGAAAATACTAGAATATGTTTGGACCTATTGAATTCAAAAGCACCCTTGAATCTGTCAGACCGCACCCCCACTCTGGGGTCACACAATCTGGTCAGCCCACCTCAGCACCAGACCCAGTCCACCTCAGTCTAACTCCCCAGAAACATGCCTGTTATGCAAAAGGAAATCTATGTTTTACTTGTCATTTCTGTTCCTCCACATTCTTTTCTGCGAAGGGACCAGGACTCGCCCTCCCGTCAGCCCTCAGTCCGACGAAGGCGTACCTGGGTGTAGTGGGAGCACACGGGCCCGCGGCAGCGCCAGGGGCAGCGTGGGCTGCAGTCTGCGGGGACTGGAAACAAGCAGTGCCGCTTCTCCTCCGACCACGCTCTCACGAGATCCACCACCGAGCGGTACCTGGGAGGCAGACCAGATGGGGCATGCTGGGTTGCGGGGAGGGAAAAGTCGCTCTGCCACCAGCCTGCTCGGTGAGCTTGTTGACTGACTGAGTGAGCGAAGGGCAGAGGGTCACTCACCGGCCAGTATGGATGGAGAGGTTCTGGCCTACATATCTCATCAGCTGTGAGGGCCCATGGGCCCAGATGCACTGGGTGGCCCAGGCCTCCGCAGACCTGGCCAGCCGCTCGTCCCAGACCTGGGGAAGAGAGGCCGTGAAATTCCCGTGTCCAGACACGCACATTTACCTGGGGCCATGCCTCCCTCTCCCCTGGAACCCGGCAACCACCCACATGACAGACTAGGAGACTGAGGCTCAGAGAAGAACTGTGACTTCAAGGCCAACAGCAAGTCCACAGAGGAGCCGACACACACACCCGGGTCTCTGACTCCTAGTCTGGTGCCCTCTTCACGGGCCTTCGCAACTGGGCCCCTGTTGCGAGCAGGGTCCCGGGGGCCGGTCCTGGAGTTCTCAGGGGTCCCTACAAGTGGCTGATGGCCCCAGGGTGATGGGAAGGTAACTGGTTTTTTTATTCCATTTATTATATTTTTAAAATGTATTTATTTTAACTTTAAGAGTATTTAATTCGAAAGGTTTTTTGAACAATGAAAACCTGCACAAGTTTAATATGTAAGGAGGAAAAGTGGGGAGCCTCTCATCTCTCCAGCCTCCGCGGCCCCTAGGGGCAACCACCGCTGTGAGTTTCCTGTCTGCTCCAGAAATATCCCAGATCCGTACAAGCATAGGTACTGTGAGGCCATACATGGTTATACATAGTAATTACGAAGATACACACACACACACAAACGGCAGCATGCTAGGCATTCTGCTCGGCACCTGGCTCTCGTCACTTACCAAGAGAGGTTGTCTTGGTGATTAGTCCACATCCGTGCCTAGAGAATACCCTTCTCATCCTTTGTAACAGCGTCATAATTTTACAGTGTGTGAATGCTCCAAGTTTTATAACCTGAAAAGGCATTGCTTAAAAAAATACTAGTTCCCTTCCAGCTCTGACTTCCTGGGATTCTCTATTTTGTTTATTCAGCAGATATTGAACAGTATTTCTTTCTGTTTTTTAATCCTCACCCAAGGATATGTTTACTGATTTGAGAGAGAGAAACACCGATCGGCTGCCTCCTGTACACGCACCGACTCGGGATTGAACTCTGGGGATGTGCCCTGACCAGAGATCGAACCCGCAACCTCTCGGTGTGCGGAATGACACTCCAGCCAACTGAGCCGCCCGGCCAGGGCTTGCACCGTACTTCTCGGCACCGAGGACTCACAGTCTAGCAAGGAAATGAGATGTGACACGGTCGTTACGATGCTGGAGGGTGTGAGAACGTGAACCAGGCCAGAACTTTCTTGGGGCTGTGGGGGCGAAAAGGCTCCTGGAGCAAGGATCCTCCGTCCTGTGGGCAGAAGCCAGCTAGTGAAGAAGAAATGGGGGCACCAGAGGGGTGCAAGCATCTCCCCTGGGTTGTCTGACTCATAGCATACTAGGAAAACAGAGACGTTTCCTTCACTCTACCAGGGGGTGAACTGAGGGAAGGGACATGATGACATCAAACCCACACTCACTGACCCTCCCCGGGGTCCCTCACAGGACATCGGTCTCTTGCTCTACGCTGCACGCCATAATTAAACACCTGTTGAAGTGAGTGCGCCGGTGCTCAATAAATGTGTCATTTGTTTGAAGATGGAGGGCCCTCTGTGTGCCAGTTGCTGTGTTGATAAATGAATGAATCAGTCAATGAACAAATACATGTTCTCCCACCTCTAGGTGCCTGCCATTCCTGCTTCTCCCCCAACCCGACTCCACTCCTCACCACCACCTGACAGTACCTTCTACATACACTTTGTTGATGTTGGCTTTCTATCGTCCTCATTAAAATGTAAGTCCCATGAGGGAAGGGCGCTTGTCCATCCTGTTCTGGGCAGTGTCCCCAAGGCTGCACATGGGTCCTGGCTTTAAGCAGGCACTAGTGAGTGACCGGGCACACTGCAAACGAGCTTGCAGGCTGCGTGCAGCAGTCTTGGAGGTGTGGGGCTGGCGATCTCTTACCCTAAAGAAATCTGTGGCTCCAGGCTGGTCTGAGACGATGGTCCCAGAGGAGGGGCTGCGGTAAAGGAAAGGTCCCTCCTTCACTCTGGGAGGCTGGAGTAAGAGCCACCACTATGGTCCCTTTGAGGGCAGACACCCCAGCTTCCTCCAATGGCCAAGTGCTGGTTTTCCTCAGCTGGAAGCACCCAGGTCCCAGCACCACAGCTCTAAACTCTACTCCGCAGGCTTGCTGGGGGCAGTCTGGGTACGTCTGTCACACCCCCAGGGCAAAGAGAAAAGCTCAAGCCAGCCACCCCCTGCAGGGTGCCAGCGGGGAGCCCAAATCCTTGGGCAGCCTGTTGTGTTGGCTGGAACGACAGCCTTTAGCAGCAGGCAGACCAGGGTTGGAACCCCAACGGGGTGACCCTGGACAAATTCATTCTCTGCACCGGCATTTCCTTACTTGGAAAATGAAGAAGACAGTTCCCACCTTGAAGGGAGAGGGCCCTCAGCGTCGTATGAAGGCCTGGCACACAGTAGGTGCTCCATGAACAGCAGTCCCCTGCCCCTGACTCTCCGAACACCTGTGCCGTCACCTTCACGTCCTCCTCTTTCAGATGGGTGACTAGTTCCTGCCCTTTCCACATGGTCCGGACACCGAATACGGGCTTGGGGCCTTCCAGGACAGGTTAAGACAAGTGGCATTTGCTGGGAGGGGTACTGGGAAGGGCATGGGGACTCACCATATACTCCATGTTGGCAGCCGGTGGGTGCACGGTGGCCCTGATGTGGTTGTGATAATCCAATAAGGCACTCATGTCCCGGGCAGATATGTGGCGCTTCCGCCGGTAGTGGGGCACCCCCAAGCCACTTGGGGGATGCAGAGCTGTGCTGTTGGACCAAGCCAGCTCTAGGGTGGCGCTGGGCATCAAGGTGTTCACTATCTGGCCTGCCCAAAAGATCAGGCCTGCCAGGCCCATGGTGCCGGGTAGCAGGGGCATAGCTGGCTGAAGGGGTCACACACGTCTGCCTTGTGCAGTCAGGGCTGGCTGCCTGGAGGGGGCGGGCATAAGGGCACCAAACCCTGAGTGTTCGCCAGCATTGCCACCCCAGAAGATGGTAACCCTGGGAACTTGGCAAAGACATCCTGACTCAGCTCTGGCCCAGATGCCCAACACCCCATCCTCCCCATGCCAGTGGGCTGAGTGGATTGGGCAGCAGGAAGAAATGCCCAGACAGCAGTTAATCTGGACCAGCACCTGGGGTGAGACGGTGCTACCACTTCAAAGCCAGGGCTCCATCCCACCAGCCCAGGAGAAAGACACCAGTCCCCTCCGTCCCAGACGCCCTCTTCCCCCATCCTGCTTTAAGCCCTCAGAGGGCAGGGCCAACCTTCCCCAAGGCTTAGGGAGGGCATTCTTGTCCCTGAGCTGTTGCACTTTCAGAAATGAGAGCAAGACACAGAAAGATCCACATGCGGAAAATGAAAGAGGCAGAGAAAAAGAAAAAAAAAAAAAAACAGAGTGTCCATAAAAAGGGATACAGAGAAAAGGAATAAAAGAAATAGATGGAAAGATACAGAGAGAATGATAGATGATGATAGGAGGAAACAAAGAAAACAGGAGAGACGAAAAGAGTAGAGAGAGAAAGGCAAAGGGATAAAAAAAGAACGGAGAAGAGGGAGAGAGAAACAGACTTAACAAGAAGCATGCAGGAGACCGTGCAGCAGGCTCCGCAGGGGCGCGTACCCAGGACAGGCAGCCCAGGCGGGTGGCAGGAGGCGACCGCGGAGGCAGGGGACCTCTGCAGACACCCTGGCCCACCTGGCAGCACAGCGACTTTAACGGCCCCCTGGGAGCTGATGGCATCTGATGTGCCTGCCCCGCAGCCCCCTCTCCTTCCAGCCAGGGCAGACTAGGACAGGAGGCTCCGCCCCCTGCCCGTGTGTGGGCTTTCCCCTTCCACCCATCTAGCCTCTGCCGCTCCTGCGGCATCCGGAGTGTGCAGCAGTAGGGATGTGGCAATGGCAGGGATTCCCAGGGGAAGGATCAACCCCCCTTGGGAGATGCAGAGGCTTCGCTCTGCCTTCCAGACCCCAGCACAGTAAGGCCCCTTCATCCAGGGTGTTTTCTGACTGTTTTCCCTACAAAGCCCTCTGGCCTCAGAGGTGTTAACGGGGCCCATCTCATAAGCACCTGCTACGCACCAGGCATGGGCTGAACGTTTCATACAACAAGCTCAGCCAACTCATAGCTCTGCATTTTGCAGACGAAGACACCTAGTCCCACAGAGGTGAAGGGACAACAGTCAGGCCAGCCTACCTGCAACAGAGGCAGAATTCAAATCCAGGTCTGACCCTAGGGCCCTATGGGTATGTAAAAAGGGTGCCATTTTTGTAACCACCAATATAGACGCAATATGCATTGCGCCCTCCCCCAGGTGCTCTCCCCTAGGAGTACATTCACTGTGATGCTGCTCATAGCACCATGCGGCCACATTGGTCAAGTCCGTGCATCTGCGCTCAGATCCCCATTACTTCACTCACTAACCGGGTGTCGTCCTCGGGCAAGTTACTCAATCATGTCGTGCCCCACCTGTGGTAACGGGACCCACCCAGAGCACTGTTGCAGGGATTGACGGGTCAGCCTTTGTGGGGCACTCGGGCAGCTCCGGCACACTGTGTGCGCATGTGTGTGTCGTCAAAGTCCCTTTGTCGTTGTCCTTCCAGGTTACGAAAGTTTAATGCTCTCCCTCTGATGAACTGTATTCTCCGTGAACGACAAGCAGCACTTCTGTTATGAGAGGGGGCAGACTTACAAGAAAGGTGTTGCATAGAAAAACAAAGTTGAAGCGTCTGCAAACCTTCAGCCTCCTCATCCGGTGACCTCAGAGAACCCCCAGGCAGAGCCAGGGGGTGATGCAGGGCTGGAAGCTGGGACCGGGCTGCCCAGGCGGGGTACTCCCCAGACACATGGAACTCTCACCCCAGGCAGCCACCCAGCTTCTGCCTCCTCGGCCCAGACGCACCTGCTGCCGAAGCACACACCTTTCTTCTGGAGCAGCTTCCCCCAGTCTGGGCGTGATGCGGGGGCAGGTGGGCAGGCAGAGCGGTGAGGGATACAGGAGCTGCCAACACAGACTCTGCCGGGCTCCCCCTCCACCCCCCGCCCCCAGAAGGACAAAAGAGACTGGTTCCAGCCTAGCCCCATCTCCGCTTCCAGTGCGCTGGGGACCCCGGGGCAAGTCCCTAGCTTCTCTGGCCTCAGGTGCCCCACTGGAGAAACTGGACTAGGGCTCTTCTGCCTACAGCGGGCTGGGATTCATGGTTCACTATCAGGGGTCCTGCAGCCCAGGGGTGGGGGACACAGCCTTGGCACTCACAACCCCAGGAGTGTCAACGACATGCCCCGCTCTCTCAGGATGCTTAACAGGACCTTGTCCCGGCACCTGCATGGGCTCAGAACACATCCGTCTCTCACAGCTAGCTCTGGGGTGGTGACCTCGCCCATTGTGCAGACGAGGGCACCGAGGCACACAGAGCCTCAGTGACTTGCCACAGGGCCTGGAGCTTGTTTTCTTGAACATCCTTGCACATTTACAGAATGCACACACATTCACTGTGCACATCACACTTGCGCATGCACACACTCACAAAGCACATCCTCTTCCCACAAATCACAGAGACAGCCCGTTCCCCCAGCCCCGCAGATCCTTTCTGCTGTGCACCCTCGGGTGCATGAAAACCTACCCTTGACACCCTTAATCCTATCTGACACATGTAAGCTGTGTGTACTTGCTCCTCAGTGCCCAGCACCGTTTCAATCACTGGACAAGAATAAGCCCATTCAACCTTCAGAACAGCGCCATCTGGTGGGTACTGCTGTCATCACATCCATTTTTATATGCAGGAGAAAGCTGCATATAGAAATTTACCATAAAAAGAGGCACAAACGGTGAGTCCTTTGCCTGGGGTCACACCTCCAGTGGGTGGCAGAGGTGGGATAGGTACCCGAGCAGGCTGGTTATGCTGTCCCTCTACAGAGACAGACAGACAGGCATGGAGGAAGGTACAGTCCCGCACTTCCATCACACATATGAAATCCCCATCTCCTATCCTGTGTTCACGCATCTGCAGGAACCCAGAAGTCGCACTGGTGGCAAACACACCAGGACACCCCGGCTGCTCCACCAGGTGGAACCTTCTCTGGTGTCTTCATTGTCTAAGGCAGGTTTCCAGTAGATAAATATTAGAAGGTGGGGCAGGAAATACGCAGGGGCAACCCAGATGAATGCCATGGCTGGGATCTCACTTTGGGGCAGAACACTTTCTCACCCTTGGGATCTCGATCACCCTGGATCCAGCTATTGTCCCACTCGCCCCCCTCGTGGAATTCTCTCTGTGCTTGGGCGAACAAAGGGGAAATTGGTCTAGACCAGCGATTTTCAACCTTTCTCATCTCATGGCATATGTAAATACTTACTAAAATTCTGCAGCACACCAAAAAAAAATACTTTTTGCCGATCTGACAAAAAATAGGTGTAATTTTGGTTTTTAATTTTTATTTATTTTAGAGGGAAAGAGGAAGGGAGAGAGAGAAACATCGATTTGTTGTTCCACTTATTTATGCATTCATTGCTTGACTCTTATATGTGCCTTGACTGGGGACTGAACCCACAATGTGGCATATCAGGACGACGCTGTAACCAACTGAACTACCCAGCCAGGGCTAAAAATAGGTGTAATTTTGATTCATGCACACCAGGCAGCTATTGTTGTGTTGGCTGTTGTCATATTCTTATTTGGCAATCTAAGAGAACAGAGGTCAGTGCCTTAGACTGAATAAATAGTCAAGGGTTGCATAGGTTAAGAATCCTCGCGGCACACTGGCTGAAATCACCATTCTAGACCATGGTAGTGTTCAAGGCCGCCCAGCTCAGTGGCTAACAGACAGCCTAAGTCTGTGACACTCCTCCATGGCTCACTAGCTATGTAAACTTTCCGTGCCTCAGTTTACTCCTCCGTAAAATGACAGATGGCCTTGCTGTAAGGATTAAACCAGTTAGGATGTCTGAAGACACTTGACGCAATGCCTAGCACAGAGTCAGCAGTCAATGTTACCTACAATAATAGCTAATAATAGTAACAATAACAGTCAACATTTATTTAGCACATACTCAATGCTGGGCCCTGAATGCTTTAGAGGCATGGTCTCATTTAAGCTCCAGTTTCATGGGTCAAGTCTCAGGCTTCCCATTCTACAGACGAGGAAGGGGTAACTCATAGAGAGTAAGTAACTCACCCAAGTTCACACAGCTAGTTGCAGTGGAAATGAGATTCCAACGCTAGGTCTCTCTGGTCCTTATCCTGCAACAGTTGCTTCTGAGAAGAGACTGTGGGACAGGAGCCTGGCGGTTGAGAGAGGAGACTGAGAAAGTTGAAAGGCCTTTAAGAATCTTCTAGGTCACGCGCTCATTTGTCAGTTGAGGAAAGAGGTTCAGAGAGGTTAAGTGACTTGTCCAAGGTCACACAGCAACTGGCAGACTCAGGACTGTAACCAGATCTATTTAACTCCAAATCCAAGTGGAAGAGGGAGGGAGGGAGCCCAAGGAAGGAGAGCACACATGGGGGAAAAAAATACAGTGGTGGTCCAGACCCTCCAAAACTCTCTGGGTCAAATGCTCCAGGCTCTTCAAAAAGATAACTGTAAGAAAACAAAAGGGATGGGGGAGGAGTCAGTAGACACTTAAAAAATACACATTTTTTCAATGGTGTAGACTAAATTCTAACGTTTAGGGATGTGTAATAGGGCAATAAAACTATAAAGAAACACAAAGAAATACTGTAAAGGTCTGGCTATGATTGGGGTGGGACATTTGAGAGGCTTCTATTTCTTGATCTGACTGGTGGTTACCAGTGGTTCATCTTATTAGGTTTATTTTATGTGGCTTTCTATATTTGTGTTTTATTTTATCATAAAAAGATTTTTTGAAAAATAACAGCAGTAGTAATTTATACAGTGACACCTTCCCTCTGTTACCACCTTAGCCGTGCATGAGGGTTTTAATCTTCCTTTTAAACGATGAGGGCGTAGAGGTTCAAAGAGGGAGGCAGCTTGCCCACAGTCGCACAGCAAATAGTCCGGGAGCCAGGACTCGAACCTGTGGCTCTGTGCGTCTCCACAGCACAGCGGCGGTTGGGCTGCCAGTGGTTGCTCCTGACCCAGCCCGGGGAGTAGAAGAGGTCTCACAACAGTTTCAGAGAAACCGAGTCTTCAGAAGAGAAGGCACACCCAGAAGCACCTCTGGGTGCCCAGGCCTGACTCCCGCTCTCTCTGCACCCCCAAAACACAGTGTCACTTCTTTGTCAGGGGACTAGAGGGGGGCCGGATGGTCTAGTGGGCAAGGCCCAGCGGTGTGGAGTCAGATGGGTGACCTGGCTCTCGGGACAAGGCCTGAGCCCTTTCTGAGCCTCAGTGTCCTCGTCTGTCAACTGAGATCGACAAATAGGTGCTGCTTCATCTGGCCATTATGAGAAATTCAGTGAGATACGGAAAATGTTAGCACACAAGGCAAAGTTTGTTCAATGTTAGCTATTAACTCGCCCAAACAGAAACACCGTGTGATTCCGTTGACAAGATGCTCAAGGATAGGCAAAGCTAACTTAGGATGCCAGAAGTCAGAGCGGGGGCCACTTCGGGGGTGCTGACCGAGAAGCGTACGACGGAGCTCCTACTGAGGGCGCTGTCTCCGTGCCATATTTCGATCTGGGTGGTGGACATACATAAAAACCCATCTAGCTGTACACTTTAGATTTTGACACCTAAAATTAATTTATACCTGAATTAAAAAGTTAGAGTTATATATAGTTTTAAAAATCTTTCAAAGAGCTCTTTCAACAAGGGTAAAATTAAAATCCTATATAAAAAAGACACACCCCGACAGAAATATCCCCTGCCTGTCTCCCCAGCACACGCTTCCCACCCCACATACATAAATACCCTCCCCAACACACCCACTAAAACCCCCAGCACGGCGCACACCCAGCCAAAGACCCCGGCACCGACACAGACGGTCCCTGTCCAGTGAAACGGCACACCGCCTCCCACTCACCCCCACAACCTGTCCCTCTTCAAACAGAAACGCTTTTCCGCTTTGGGTGCGTGGGGACACGCCCTGCCTGTAAACACACAGACAGACACACGCAAGCTGAACCCACAGCCTGACCTGACTCGGGAAGACCAGCCAGCCCCACCTCCTCCTCCCCACGGGACCTGGGGCAGGTCATGTAATTTCTCTGAGCCTCAGTTTCCTCATCTGTAAACTAGGCCCAGTGAGCTCTTCTCTCATGAAATGAAATAAAATTTAAAAGAAGGCCACAAGCAAAACGGCCCTGGGAGACTGAGGGAGCTCCGCCTCGTGTGTGTCTGAGTCCGCAGTGACTCACAGCACGTCACTGAGCAAACCTGGGGGTTGTCGGTCCTCACCGGCCCAGTCTGGAGATATGGTATGATCCCAGTCAAGTTCCCGCAAGGTTTCTGGAAGAAGTCGGCCCAGTTGATTATAAACTTCAGGTAAAAGAGCTGCAGCCCAAGAGCGTTCAAGATATGCCATTAGTCATATTAGTAATCCATGATGATTAAGCCAAAAAAACAAAAACCCAGAAAACCGCGTAGCCAGCCGGGTGGAGGAGAAGCCGGGGCACTAGGGTGAGCTGGAGGACCGCAGCGCAAGGCAAGGGAACAGCACTCGCAGAGGCCCGGAGACGACACAGAATTTGGGTCGTCTGAGGACCTGAAAAAAGGCAGGTCAGGGAAGACTTAGAGTGCTCAGAGTGTGAGAGTTGGACTGAGATGTGGGGTCAGAGGTAAACACAGGCCATTTCTTGCAGGTTGCAGGCCCTGAATGCCACACCAACTGCAGGGCCGGGAAAGAGCTGAGACCCTCCTTTGTGCTCTGCCCTGCTGGGGCATAGGGACTGGGGGCTGGGAAGGAGGTGGGAAGAGCAGACCAGGGCTTAGTTCTCCAGGAAACGGGAGCAGCTCGCCCCCTTTCAAACTAGAAGCTGATTTCCCATGGATCCCAGAACCCTGACACCAGGGGGTTTGTTCCTGTCCCCCTCTTCCCTGTAAGGATTCCAAGCTGATGTTTGCAGGGGCCGAGCCAGGAAGTCCCCCACCCTCCAGGAGGTCAGAGAGGACTAACCCCCTCCTTCCTCCAAAAACGGGGGAGGGGGGCGGCAGTGAAAAGCTGAAGGGTGAGGATGGCCAGGCGGGCTTAACCTTGAAGGGGCACCTCGTGCTCCTGAGCCCTGGCCCAGCAATCTGGGGTGTGAGGCTGCCAGGGGTCAAGGCCATGCCCTCAGGGCCAGCGACCGGAGAACTGAAGAATCCTTGTCCTGGTGCAGCCCCAGACAGCTGCACTGCCAGGTGTGGCTGCGGAATTTGCTGTGTTGCCTGCCAGTGCAGCTGGAGCGGAAAAGCCTCAGCGTCAGCGCCCCCAGCCTGGCCACCACATTCCTGCACGGGCACCGGGCCCTGCGGTCACATCCTAGTGCAAGGATCTGAGAATTCAACAGGGTGGGGGTGGGAAGGGGCCTGTGGGACTCTCTGGGCCTCCTTATAATTCAGTGGGGTGAGAACTGAGACAGACCCCCCCTCATCTGTTACATGGGGATGGTGCCACATTGCCTTGCCCATCTCACAGGCTACAGTGAGCAGCCAAAGATGAGCATCTTCGTTTTAGAGGTGACCATCCGTTGTGTACTTCCTGTGTACCTGACACCCAGTAACATAAGGTTTCACTTATTTATCTGGGCAACACAGCACAATACTGTTCTCATTTTTCAGGTTAGAAAACAGAGAAATAAGTGATTTACCCTAGGTCACGCAGGTAATAAATTCTGACTTGAACCCATGTCTGACATGGCTGCTAAACCCTACGATCTGTGACTTGGCAAACGCGCAGAGTGCTGTGACCCTGTGAGGCATTATGTTTGGCAGGCCAGTGGGGCCTGAGTGGCACCCCAAACCTGGGGGGCAGCATGGACTAGTGGATAAGCACTTCGTCTCGTGGGGCGAGGTCCAAGTGGCACCCCCAAACCTGGGGGCAGCGTGGACTAGTGGATAAGTACTTCGTCTTGTGGGGCACAGCAAGCCTAGTGTGAACCCTAGCTGGGCTGGATCGCTGGCTCTGTGGCCTTGGCTAAGTCACCTTCTCAGCCTGTCTGTGCCTCAGTGTTTCCATCTGTAGACTGGGGCAGTAACAGCACCTACCTGTGGGGCTGCTGCGAGAAGGAAGAGGATCACATTCGGTTGGCCCTTGAACCACATGGGTTCGAACTGCACCACCAAAACTTTTTTCAGTAAACATGTACAGTAAGTGTATTTTCTCTTATGATTTTTCTTGAAAACATTTTTTCTCTAACTTACTTATTGTAAGAATACAGTATATATTATACAAGGATGGGCAAAAGGAGGTTTGCGGTTGTTCGTATGGAAAATAATAGAAAAATGAAATGTTTTGCATATTCACAATTGAGAACCTACTTTTGCCCACCTTGCATATAAGACACAAAATATGTGTTCATAAAGTGCGCCACAGGTAAGGTTTCCAGTCAACAGTAGGTTACTAGGAGTTAAGTTTTGGGGGAGCCAAAAGTAATACGTGGATTTTCGACTGCAGGGGGACAGGTCCCCCTAAACCCCTGCGTTGTTCAAGGTCAACTGTACAGTGAAGCACTCAGCACAGTGCCTCTGGGCCCTGAGTTAAGGCTCAACAAAACGGTAGTTCTTTTAGAACCTAGGCATTTTATACTCAGTTTGGTGTGTGTGTGTATATATAATATTTCATAAATTTTGAATTATAAATAAGATTTATAAAATATAAATACATAGTTTAATGAATATTTTTAAGGCAAACATCCCTGTGACTATCCCCAGGTAAAGAACGAGGACTTGCCCACACCCCCAAAGCCTCCGATCCTAATGCCCTCCCTCCATCCTATAGGTAACTGCTACGCTGACACTGGGATACTTGGCTTCTTGCTTTTTTCCCCATTTTTTTCTAATTTTACCAGCAGCTCCTTCAGACGGCGGCAGCTCCCTCCTCTCAGGCCTCCGCCCTGTGACTGCCTGAGTAGGACAGTCTGAGCTCTGTAGGAGGGTCCCCCAGGCTGCTGGGGATGGTCTAGGGTCGCAGGCAGCCCCTTCCGCTGTTCTCCCTGACTCTCGCCCTTTCGAACCAGCCCTTCTGACCTTGTGCCGAAATGGGCCCAGACAATGGCGGTGGGGAGGTGTGTGCTGGGGGTCACAGCCAGTGGATGTGGGCCCCTCCCAGCTAAGCAATCAAGCAGCCTCGCCTCCTGCAGGCACCCGCTTTGCTCAACTGCCTCGCCCAGGGAGTGGCTAGTCTCCCCTCCAGCCAGAAAGACAGGTGGCCAGGGGTTAAGAATGGGGGAGGCATTGCAGAGGAGAGCTCAGAAGGAAGGAATTGGTGCTGGAGATGAATACTTCTGCTGGCTGGCCAGAAGCGGTAGACAAAGAGGGCTGCCCACTGGGAGAATGACTGGGCTGCCTGTCCGCCCGGCCCACCCAGAGTGGATTATTTCACACACACTAGCCAACAAAAGGGCACCTGCTGGTTGTTGCTTTTCCTGGAATGACCTCTCCCCACTGTTCGAGCCAGCCCCAGGCCAGTCCCTCAGACCTCAGTGTAGCTAGAAATCATCTCTCCCAAGAACCCTTCCCTGAGCTTCCCTGTCTGTATCATGGGGTCCTCTCCCCAGGCTCCAAGCACCTCTCATTAACCTATTACCATTCTACCTCAGCATCTTTCAAGCTTGGTGGACCAGAAAACCCCTTTGGCGGTGATTTACAATCAATTTCACAACGACTGTTTCCCATTGTTTCTCTTCCGTTTATAAAGAAGAAATTTAAATTTAAAAATAATTTCCTTTACATCACATAGTAATAACGAATCTTTAACTTATTTTACAAAAAAGATTTTGTGTGTGGGCCCTGATGGGTCTGGCTCAGTTGGTCTGTGTTGGTGGGTGTGATTCCTTACATTCCTGGTCAGGGTACGAGCTTAGGTTGCAGGTTTGGTCCCTCGCCTGTAGGGGGCGCATGTGAGAGGCAACCAATCGATGTTTCTCGCATCGATGCGTCTCTCCCTCCCTTCCCCTTTCTCTAAATATCAATAAATAAAACCTTAGAAAATTTTTTTTTCATATTTAGTAGGTGCCAGACATGATTCTAGACACTTGGGATGCATTACTGAGTAAAAGAGGCAGTGTTCCCTACTTCCTGGGGCTGACATTCAAGTAGGAGAGACGGGAAATAAACCCGTGAATTAATACACCGTAAAATACATTTTTAAACGAAGCTGTGATGACACTCCTAACACATGAAAACCTCCTAGTGTTTGCCATTTAGTCAAGTGCTACAGGGCAATTTACTTTCAAACAGGCCACGCTCATTGTCAACATAGAGACCTTTTTTCTAATGGAAACACTCACTTTTTTTGGTATTCTACCCCAGCAGAATTTAATCTTGTGAATCAGTGGCATTAGGACGTAATGTGGTTGTAAAAAACGAAAAAGTCCTTAGGAGAAGGCAGTAAAAACCTACACTTCCTTTCACTCAGTCTCTAGTTTACAGGCGTGTGCTCACACTCAGCCTCCAGTTTACATGTGTGTGTGCTCACATTCGGCCTGGCCAAAGCACACTCAGTCTCTAGTTTACGTGTGTGTGCGCTCATGCTGTCTCTAGTTTACATGTGTGTGTGCTCACACTCAGTCTCTAGTTTACGTGTGTGTGCTCACACTCAGTCTCTAGTTTACATGTGTGTGTGCTTACGTTCGGTCCAGCCAAAGCACAACTGTGACCGCAGATGATTTCCACAAAGCCGTTCTACAAACATAGTGATTTTATTGTTTTCAAAAAACTTAAACAGCCACCAAAAGAAAAAGACAAGTAAAAGCGATTCTCACAATATCAAAAAGCAGAGTGTTTACTCGTCCAAGAAAAACTCAGACTTCAAGATAAATTCCATAATCTCCAGACTCTTGTAACAAAAGCGACATACATGTGGGGTTTGCTTATGATATTAGTTAGCATTCAGTAAGAAAATACGACTTTTTTGTAGCAGACATATTTTCCATTCTCCTCTTCTGTAGTAAACATGAAGCCGTGTGGTTTTATAAAATCTGACTCTAAGAAAACTACAGCATAAAATTCTGGGCAATTGTCCAAATTATGATAATCTGCTGTAAAATTTTTAAATCTCATGTGGTGGAATTTCAAAGCTTTAATTAAAAACGCTGCTCAGTATTCATTCAGCTTTTCTCTTTATGAATATCTGCAAACTGATTTCTTTTCTGTAACGAACCTGACTCACCAATATTTCAAACTAACAGTTTTACTTCCATGCTACATATGGTGATATTCTAATTATTCATTTATTAGTTGAGATATTTCTTTAACAGCAAACTCATCTACTCTTTGGTTATTCAGTGAATCATTTCCCATAGGAAAGGCAGAAAAAACGCTTGATTCTTTATCCTATTTACTAGTTTTCAAAATAATGAGTTGATTCCTCCAAAAGTGGCCATTATGGCTTTTAAGTGCCACTGTGAATCCATGGACTTAAGCAGATGTGTGTGTTTCCAACCATTGAAGTTATTATTCTTATTTATGCCTAAGTTGTCCTATCTTTGGCCTTTTCTATTGATTGGTTCCTGTGTCCTCTTGAAATTACCTTACTAGTCTTTTATCGCTTATGGCTTCCTCGGTTAATGGTTTGACCAGCTAGTCCAGCCTCAACTTGTACTTTCTGCCTCAAAGGTGGGAAACTGTGTTTTTAAAGGGTCTTATATCTTAGCAAGGAAACTTACCCAAAATATGGGAGATCCTAACATCTAGTCCCACGGTTAGTAAATGGTTAATAAATGCTAGTTGGCTGAATAAATTAATGATTGTCACTGTCACTCGATTTTAAGTTCCTTGAGACCAGAAACCACACACTCCTAACAATTATTTATTGAATAGATAAATGGAGGAATAGAAACCAAAGGTTAGGCGGTACCAAAGAAGCCTCAGGCAGGGCAGAACCCTGGTATTTGTGGTCCTCTGTCTCCCTCTGGTGGAGAAGTGTAGAGCATCATCCTCCAATGCCTTAAAATCTAGTGGAGTGATAGTCAAACTACAGGTCCCCACCCACGAGTGAGCTGTAAAATGCTGGGTGGTGACCAGCATTTCTTTCTTATTTCAGAGAGCTAGGGAGGGAGAGGAAGGGGAACGGGGAGAAACATTGATGTGATCACTTGCCTTCCATAGAGGTCCTGACTATAGGGGCCCCGACTGGGGACCAAACCACAACCCGGGCGTGTGTCCTGACCTGGAATCCAACCCCAGACCTTTCGGGTTTACGGGACAGCCCTCTAACCAACTGAGCCACACCCGCCAGGGCCAGCATTTTTCATTGAATTTATAATTGAATAGAAAACATCAGAGTGCCTTGTACAGAGTAGAGGTAAATTCTGTCATAAAGCTACATTTATAGCTATATCATGTATCTATTAGCATACTTATTCATATATATACTACATATATTTTTTATTTCTATTGTTTATTTTTTCTGAGTTGATTTTTTTAAATTATTGTTGTTCTGATACAGTTGTCCTAATTTTCCCCCGTTTCTCTCCCCACCCTCGCACCCCCCACAGTCAATCCCCACCCCGCTGTCCATTACATACATATTTTTATGTGTGGAGTGGATCACAACCAGTGATTTATTGATAACTGTTCAACACCTAGATGTCTAGGGGAAAATGTATAAGTATATATGTACATACGTTCCTTATAATTTTTTCTTAATATAAAGAATATGTAGCACATAGCTTACAAATAATGAAATATACAAATACTCTCTACTGACTTGCAGCAAAAGCTGGCCAATTCCCTTAGTGTAAATAAATACTCGCAACAAGGCCGATGTCACTGCACACGCCTTGGGAAGAGCTGCGCCTGGGAATGCGACCTGATTTGGAAGCAGGGCCTTTGCAGATATAATTAAGGGTCTTAGGACGAAATTACCCTGGACTCAGGGCGATGCCCTACGTCTAGGGACTAGTGTCCTGGTAAGAAACAAGGAGGGAAGACGCGGAGGGAAGAGCCCCACGGGGACACAGGGGATTGGAGTTACACAGCCACAAGGGCTGAGCAGAGCCAGGAGACGCCCACGGAAGGGGCTCCCTCCGAGCCTCGCCTCGCGGAGGAGCCAGCCCTGCCCACAGCTGGGGTTCGCACTCCCGGCCTCCGGAGCCGCCAGGGGCCTGTTTGAAGCAGCAAGTGTGTGCTGACTTGTTATGGCAGCCTTAGAAACATATGGCGGCAAAGACAGGGCTGCCGGCCGGGAAACGCTGAAGGAGACACCCAGCGGGGACGGGGACGGAGAGGACTTAGCGCTGGGGACACACTGCGTGACCGAGTCTCCAACACCCTTATCTGATCTCCATTCACGGCCACCCGCCCCCTGCAGCATTTCCACTCAACGCAGGTAAGTGTTTTAGAAGGGAAAATAAGTCTAATAATTGAAATTTTAAATGTAATAATTATTTTACACATTTAGGTTCTAATGAAATTTGACCTCCCGCCCCTATAGCTGGATCACACCGACCTGAACCTCGAGTTCCTTAACGAATTTTTTGGGAAGGGTTGATCTCTCGTCTCCCCATTTTTACAGAACAGAAAACTAAGGCTCGGGCGGAGGAGGTGTGTCCCAGTCTCCACGAGAGGCGAAATGATGCCGTGACCACTGGCTTAATTCCTACAGTGCTGCACTGATTCCTCACCTCCAGCTTCACGCGGACCAGAAAAATACGCCGAGGCTGAGGTTCGAACCTACCACACTCGAGCGCGTCGCCGGTGGCGGGACAGAGAGACCCGAGAGGAGGGGAGCAAGTTCGGCGACAGGCGCGGCGGAGGCGGCCCGCGGCCACCAGGGGGAGGGCGAGCGCTCCCCGGGGGGTGGGGCCCGCGGGCGGTGCGCATGCGCCCGGAGGGAGGCGGCCGCGCGGGCCCGGGGTAAAAGGCGAGACGGTGGCCGAGAGTGCACAGGGCGGCGGACGGTGGCCGACGAGGTCCGACATGAATCATGTGGAGCGCTGCGCTGGGTTCCTCAGGTGTGCGCTGGTGCGGGTGGCCGTGCGGAGCTACCTGCCCTGGGGGCTGCTGTCCTCCATGCTGGTGGGCTCCGTCCTCAAGGAGGTCTCCCCGCTGCCCGAGAGCTACTTCAGCAACAAGCGCAACGTCTTCAACGTGTGAGTGCGCCCCGGGTCCTCTCCTGTCCCCGCCATAGCCGACCCGCTGTCGCCTCGTCCCGAGAGCTGAGGGTTAGCTGCCCTGATGGAGCAGTCATTGGGAGGGGAAGTCCTCCCAGTCGTGACAGCATCTGCACGAGTGTCCCGACCGAGGGACCCGGGATAGCGAGTGTCACTAGCAGTTCGTCTCTGCGCGCCCTAACAAGACAGCCTGAACTGGACAGGACAGGAATGGCGAGCAGGGTCGTGTGTGTATCTGTGTTTATGCAGGACGGCAGGGTGGGAAGGGGGGCGACCAGCCTGTGTCGCTGCTCCCCTCCCCTCCCCTCGGAGTTAGGCGTGGGCCCTTGGCCTGGGGAGATGCCACCTACCTCTCTCCTGCCCGTCAGTCCCCATGCCTCCACCCTACTCCCGATCCCCGCAGCTTGTGACAGTCCCATCACCACCTGTGGAAGGCCTGTTCCCCCACCCCACCCCACCCCACCCCTTTGAGAGCCTTGTCCCAGCCCAGGGCAGGGCCCGCACTCCAAGGTAATCGCGGAGCCGTGCACCCTCCAGCCTGTGACCTTTCTCCTGGACTCCTTGGACCTTGTCAGCCACTCAAAGTCCGTGGCAGTGGCCCAGGAAAGCGATCCCAGCCGCGCTCTTTGCGACATCTCCTTAACTCCACCCACTCACTCCTTTTTATTATTTTTTTTAAGGGATTTTATTTATTTATTTATTTTTAGACAGAGGGTAAGGGAGGGAGAAAGAGGGAGAGAAACGTCAATCGTCAATCGGTTGCGTCTCGCACGCCCCCAACCGGGGACCTGGCCCGCATCCCAGGCATGTGCGCTGACTGGGGATCGGGGATCGAACCGGGACGCTTCGGTTTGCGGGAGGATGTCCAACCCACTGAGCCACACCAGCCAGGACTCTCTCTCTCTCTCTCTCTCTTTCTCTCCCGCTCTCTCTTTTTTTAGCTCCTGGATTTTAGGTTTATTGCACAGAAACACTGTTGCAGTAGGCAAACTCTGAAAGATGAAAGTTCTTCCTTGACGTGGGCCTAGATTCTTTAGAATTACAGGGTCAGCAGCATCTCCCCAACTCAACCCAACTCTGGTTGTCCACTTAAAACCCCGGTTTCTCCCGTGAGCAGCTTCGTCAAATGCCTGACAGGTCCTGGCTCTGGCAAGGTCTTTGCCTATTCGTCTCAGGGAAGAATTTTAGGACAGGCCCTTAGGTGGTGTCTGAGAAACCTTTGGCAGCCAGGAAAGGGTTATTCTGTCCTTGGCACACCTTCCTTACCCACCATGGAAGCCGGGCTAAAGATAGATTGAGAGTGCTGGCAGCCCCGCGTCTCTTGCAGCTGGCCCCCAGGTCAGCCACCTTTGAGGAGCACAGGAGGGGCAGACAAGGCAGCTGCTGCTTTATCTGGCCTGGATGAGTTTGGGAGCCAAGCGGCCTGGCAGACAAGTCCCTATTGTATGCCAGTAGCCAGGGATTCTGGCATTTTGTTCCAAGCCTGTGTGCTAATTCATGGAAAGGAACGAGTGAATCATTGGCCCTGGCAGGGGTTTAAAAAACCATTTGGTTTCCTCAGTTCTATTTACCAGCTGAGGAAACAGGCCTAGAGAAGTGTGGTAACAAGTGAAGTGAGAGTCAGGATTTGAGTCTGGGTCTTCCGGCGTGAAGTCAGGTTCTTTCCCGGGATCATTTTCTTTCCTGTAGGAGAGAGCCTCCATGTAGAAAAGGCATGGGCTTTGAGACTGGCTAAACCTTGGCTTGATCTGTGCTTGCTGGCATGTGAGGGTGGCCCTGGGCAAGTTATTAAACTTTTATTTTATTGATTTTTTAAAATAGAGCTGAGAGAGGAAAAGAGAAACATTGATTTGTTCTTTCCACTTATTTATGCATTTATTGGTTGATTCCTCCCGCTGTCCCCACCCACCCCGCCCCGCTGCATTGGTTGTTTCGTGTGCGTGCTCCAACCAGGGATCAAACCCACAACTTTGGCATATCCGGGCACGCTCTAACCAGCTGAGCTGCTCATCCAGGGCTGTTAAACTTTTCTGAGCCTCAGATCTTTTAGCTATAAACTGGGGCAAACAATACCTTCCTCCCGAGAGTGTGAGTGTTCTATGGGAAAGTGGAGGTATGTGAAAGCTCTTGGCATTCGGTGGATGCTAAACTATTACTTTCCCGAACAAGTAGCATAGTGCTTAAGATCATGGGCCCTGGATTTGAATCCCAGCTCCACCACTTCGGAGCGCTACTTCAGGCATGATACCTCTCTGTGCCTCAGTTTTCTGGTCCGCAAATGAGGATAGTAACAGTCCCCCACCTCATAGACTTGTTAAAGATTAGAGAGCTAATACACTTAAAATACTTAGTAAGTTGTTATCTGTAGGTTTTGTCAACTTTCCTCATTTTCCCCGCCTTGAGAGTCCTGGGTCGTGACATTGTTCCCTTTCTACCATGTCCCCTCTCTTCACTTCCACTTTCCTCCTCTGCCAGGTATTTTGTCAAACTGGCCTGGGCCTGGACCTTCTGTCTTCTCCTGCCTTTCATTGCTCTCACCAACTATCACCTGACAGGCAAGGCTGTCCTGGTCCTGCAGCGCTTGTTCACCCTGCTCGTGGGCACGGCCATCTGGTACGTCTGCACCGCCATCTTCTCCAGCGTGGAGCACTACACGGGCAGCTGCTACCAGTCGCCAGCCCTGGAGGGCGTCAGGAAGGAGCACCAGAGCAAGCAGCAGTGCCTCAGCGCCGGCGGCTTTTGGCATGGCTTCGACATCTCGGGCCACTGCTTCCTGCTGACCTTCTGCGCCCTCATGATTGTGGAGGAGATGGCAGTGCTACACGAGGTGAAGACGGACCGAAGCCACTGCTTCCACACCACCATCACCACCCTGGTCGTGGCCCTGGGCTCGCTGACCTTCGTTTGGCTGTGGATGTTTCTCTGCACTACCGTTTACTTCCACGACTGGTCCCAGAAAGTCTGTGGCACCGCGTTTGGCTTGCTGGGTTGGTATGGGACATACCGGTGTTGGTATCTGAAACCTTTTTCCCCAGGACTGCCTCCCCAGGGCTCCAGTTCGAGTCTGAAGCAAGACAGTCACAAGAAATAAAGGAGAAACAAAAGGAGTGGCCGTAGGACAACGGCTCATGCATTTTTCATGTATCTTTCGTAGTTATTTGACTAAATTATTGATCCCACTTCAGAGAGGAAGCTCGCCGGGCAGTTTTGGTAGGTGGTGGTGGGGGCTGCCGAGCGAGTCCAGTCTCCGTGCTGTTCTTGGCAGCACCGCCCTGTGTCACAAGCACCGCCATTTCCAGTTAGGCACTTTTTGCCCCTGGCAATACTTGACCTTAATCTGGACTGTCCCTTTGTCCCTAGAGGGCAGGGCTAAGGCTCAGTGAGAGGACAGAATCAGGGAGGCCAGGGCCTCAGATTCCTCTGCTGCCATTGTTCTCTCCCCGATTCTAATTGGTTTTTTGTTTTAATGGCTATTAATGCTGTTATTTAACAATATTTTCCTCTGGTCAAAACAACCAACTGTTGCCTGAAAGCCACTCTGTGTTTTTAATGTTTGTGCCGTCTGTGGGATGTTAACCGTGGCACCTGACTTGTGATTAGCGACCGGAACAGTTCAACCGAGTGCCTCTGTGACTGAATGTCGGAGATTTCCAGATAATGAACAGTGATCATTTTCCATCCGTGTTGTCTATTATTTATTGGTGTTTGGAGCAATAAGGTTACATTGTTTTCCTTCTAATTTGAATGAGTGCTTTATGGTTTTTAATAACTGTAGCATTTGTTGTTTGTCGACAAAGCTGAAAAGAACTCCCATCCCCACTGTTGCACTCTGGCGCATGTGCAGGTCGCTTTGAGTGTTTTTTTTAGAACACTAACTTACTTTTTATAAACCAAACTCTTGGCTGATGGTATTAAATTCCACCTTGTGGGGCTATTTTCTCTGTAAGAAGCTTTCCTGGCCACACGTCCTTGGTGGACACGGACCAGTGTTTCAGAGAGGTCTGTGGCCCAAGGTGTTTTTACCTTTTGGATCAGATTGTGATAAATCGGAGGTGAAGGGAAGTGCGCCCCCTTGCCTTTGATGGAGAGAAACTAGGATGTTTGCAAAGATGTCTTTATCACTCGGCCCCACCCTCCCCTTATCTGGGCCGCCATCAAAGGCAAAACAAACCTGGGCCTCTTCTCCTGATCCTGGAATCACCTTTTCTGTTCCCTTAGTGGCCCTTCTCAGTTTCTCACCTGTCACTTTGTGATCTTTGCTGTGAGACTGCTGGGAGGGGCTAGAAACCCCGTCACCCCCCTCACACAGGCACAGTTACACCCTTTGTGATAAGATGCCCCCTCCCCTTCCCAGGCTGTTTCCTTAAGCCTTTCAAACTGAGCCCCTTGCATTTTGGATAATCATCCTTGAAGCTTCTTGGATGCCCCCTGCTCCCCCCAGTGAAGCCTGAGAATAGCATGAGCTGATTAAGTACTCCCTAACTCCACTGGCTTAACTCAGGTTTAGGTTGTTAGGGGCTTGAGCTCTGGAAAACCTTCAGGGTAAATTGTATTTCATATAATGATGTGTTTAAAACATGTAGTTCTTATCCCCTTTGTATCCAGTTGAGCTGCAAGTTACCTTGTGAGGTGAGTTACCTTGTACCCAAAGAAGGTAGCAGACACACCAGCAATGAGATTTCGGAGGTGCCACCCTGGTGCTTTGGAAGCAGTGGCAAAAGGCAATGGCCCCACAAGATTTTTTTGGCCCTCAGGAGTGGGAGTGGGGTGGAAGTGGAGGTGGGAAGTAGGTGGCAGGAGCTTGTGGAAGGGATTGAAATCTCCAGAGTTTCATGTTCAACACCAAAAGGCAGCAGGCACAGGGGACTCCAGAAGTTCATTTCTCATACTTCAGTCTCTCAGATTTTCTCATCTGGGTCTGATTCAAGCTCAGCATCCAGTGAACCCTGCAGAAAGCGTCCGAGTCTCCCACTGCTTCCCGTTCATTGTCAGCACCCTTGCCGTTTGCCTGGGAGCATGCCCTCCGTCCCCGTGCGAGACAGTCTGGCGGAGCTGAGTTTGGGCTTAAGCAAACTTGAGGTGCGGGTTCCAATCGGGGCACCGCGACTGAGAGCTGCCGGACCATGGGCAAGCTTCCTTTCCCTCACGTGTAAGATGGAGGTGACGCTGTTAGGGCGAAAGGAAACCGTGCGTGTAAAATGCCCAGCGTAGGTAAAGTCCCCCCGCCGCTTTTTCTTGTCTAAGCCCTTTAAAACCTTCTGGCTCCTCCAGAGAAGGCAGGGGAATTAGCATCTTTCGCGTGCCATTTGGGGGTCTCTGTCTCCTGCCGAAAGGGTCTCGTACTGTCTTTTGGAAAGTGTCTGTCATTCCCAGGCGCATCCGAGGGCCTCTGTGATCACAGAACGCTGCCGTGCTGGCTTTGCCTTTCTTTGTTGAGCTTCGTTCCCCGACGCCTCATCTTTCACGTGCATCTGTCAGAGTCTGAGCACCAGATTGTATTTAGGGAATGGCTCTTGCCACCGTTATATATACACAGATCGTGTGTGTAAACAAGCAAATTAAGTAAACTGGAGATAATGAAACCCCACATCCCAGCGTCTCGTGTGTTCCTTTCTAATTCCCTGAAGGAGGTTTACAACCACTAGCGATCGGCCCACTCTGTGACATCGGCTTGAGTTCTTTCTCAAGCCGCTCATTACATATAAGGTATTTCATGGCTGTAGCTAATCTTACTTTTTTTCCTCCTGTAAACTAACTATGTGTTCAGTCATATATTTCTTTGTGTAGCTTACTCCTTCCCTCCACCATGTCTGGATCTGGGAGTCCTGGCATCTGGATTGACCAGATTCGGGAGCAGTTTTCTTGGCAGACAGTCGCACTGAAGAGCAGTTGCCAAGTTCACTCACATGAGGTCGTCTCTGAAAGTGGCTCAGAGTCCTGGGGGCCTACATGCGGCAGATGGCTTTTCGCGCCTTTCAGGGCCCACTCGTTGCCAGCCCGACCTGCTGGGCCCCTCCAGGGAGTGCTTGTCAACAGCTCCGCAGCTCCAGGATTAGAATCCCTCACACAGCAAGACTTTCCAGTTCGGGATCCTCCAGCAGCAGCGAACCTTCTTGAGTTCATGCTGTGAGCCTCATGGAGTTTGTGGTGCAAAGTCAGTCCCTGCGGAGCCTAAGGTGTGTGCTGGGGTTGCCAAGGTGAATTTGATACACCTCTCCATGCGAGGAATTTTCACCATGAAGTGTTCTGCGTGCTGGTTAAGGTCAGGGCCGGGGGGCATAGAGCCAAGGACAACCAGCTGCTCTTGGAATTTAGGGAGTGTTTGCACAGAAGCTAATGATTCTTTGGGTCTTGGAGGACGAGGAGGAGTGCAAGCAGCTGGGCAGACAAGGGCTCCAAGGAGGTGAGAGCAGCATGCCCAAGGGCACAGACCTGCTGCCGCCATGTCCACCCAGGTGTCCCTTCTCCGGAAACCTAACTTTCCCAGCGTGGTCAGGATCAGCGGAGACTGAAGAAGGGACGGACGGACGGGACTGTCAGTGGACATCCCGCAGGTGCCCTGCTGTCATAAAGAGCGCCCCCTGGCTGTGAGCTGGGCCCCGCCACTGCTTTTTCTGCTTTTCCGTGTGACCCTGAACCCGTCACTCAGCATCGCTGGGTCTCAGTTTCCTTATCTGGTAATACATGGCAGTGGAATGAATCCTCTCACCAACTCTTCTACTCTATTCTGTTTCTCTGTGCTGTTTGATCAAAAGCTCTTCCCAAGCTGGTTATGACTTTTATTTTAGGAAACAACATGAAAAGAAACTCCCACTCACAGCTGAGGTGGCAGCTGTTTTCCTGGTGAGTGCAGGAGGAGCTGACCTCGGGGTGCACTTTATCACACCCCCCTTTCTCTCCGTGTCAACAGCCTGTTGTGGTTCAGACCTGATGGCACGGGTTCACGTGGACTTACTGGGCATGGGAAGTGGACCCTGGTTCCCGGAGGGATGAACTACAGCAGAAGTCTTTTTAAAAAGTCTCCAAAATCAAACCGCCTTTGATAGCTATTGAGGAGAACGTACATTCTGTTAAGAGAAACCCTGTGCAGTATAGTCATCTTCAGAAATTGTCCCAGAAACCCCTTTTACAGTCTCCGACAAGTTTTAAAGTTGAACACACAGCACAGAGAACAGGTACTCTCATATGTTGGGGAAAGGGGGCATGGTAAATGGGTACAACCTGTTTTTTTTAAGCAACTTAATATTTTATTTTACATTATTATTATTATTTTTTTTATTTTATTTATTAATTTTTTTTTATTTTAAAGATTTTTATTTTTATTTAGAGAAAGGGGAAGGGAGGGAGACAGAGAGGGAGAGAAACAGCAATGTATGGTTGCCTCTCACATGGCCCTCACGGGGACCTGGCCCGCAACCCAGGCATGTGCCCTGACGGGGAATCGAACCGGGACCCTCTGGTTCCCAGCCCGCACTCAATCCACTGAGCTACACCAGCCAGGGCTCTTATTATTATTATTTTTAAAGATTTTTTTATTTCTTTTTAGAGAAAGGGGAAGGGAAGGAGAAAGAGGGAGAGAAACATCAGTGTGTGGTTGCCTCTCACATGTCCCCTACTGGGGACCTGGTCCACAACCCAGGCATGTTCCCTGTCTGGGAATCAAACTGGCGACCATTTGGTTCACAGCCCGCACTCAGTCCACTGAACTACACCAGCCAGGATTATTATAATTTTTTATCCTTACCTGAGGACATGCTTAGAGGGGAAGGGAAGGAGAGAGAGAAGGAGAGAAACAAGGATTAGTTGCCTCTTGCATGCACCCTGACTGGGAGCAGAACCTGCAACCCAGACCTGGAATCCAACCCACAACCATTCCACTACAGGACGACGCTCCAGCCAACTGCGTCACACCAGCCAGGGCGGCACAACCTGTCTCAATGGTGACTTAGTAGTGTTCAAAGTCGAACCGTGCAGACCCAACAATCTCAGTCTAGGGATTTGGGCCATAGAAATGCTTGTAGAAATGGGCTAAGATAAGTACAAAGACTTTATTCCATCTTTTTGTTATAGTGAAAAATTGTCAAGAACACAAATGCCAACCCGTTACATAGACCATGGTAACTCTGTGTTAGCAATATAATGCAGTCACTGCAGAGAATAAATGACGTTACAGTTGGGGTGGAGTCGATGGCAGAAACACTCGGTTTTACGCTATAAGCTACAGCCAGCTGTGTGCCCTCGGTCCCGGCAGCCTCTCTGAGACTGTCTCTGCAGTGTAAATGGGGGCGATTCAGCATTCACTGCCCGGCAGCTGAGGAGCAGCAAGTAAACCGGGCCCTGCACTAGGCACAGCATTAATCGGGCACGGTGGCTTCGGGGGGTTACAGCCCAGCTGGGCACAGACAATGGAATGAGCAAGTCCAAACAGGGTGCTGGGCTCAACAGCACAGTGCTCCGCAGACCACCCCAGCACTGTCGCAGCTCAGGCAGAGGTGATTACACAGAGCACTTAGAAAAGCAGAGGCGTTGGGAGGTTAGCGTGGACTCAAGCCAGGCTGCCTGGGTTCTAATTCTGGCTCTGCCATACATACACACTGGCTGTGTCACCTTCAACAGTTCCTTGATCTCTCAGCCTCAGTTTCCCCATCTGTAAAACGGGGATTATGTAAGTACCTACCTCATAGCATTGTTGTGAGGACTAAATGAACTGATACGTGTAAAGTGCTTTGACAGGACGTAGTATGTACCAGGTGCTAAGACATAAAGTATCCCTCAAGGGCACAGTAAGTCCCTGACGGGTCCTCATTACGTACCCACTTTAAACCCAGGACAGAGACACCCCATACGTGTTGCTGTTTTAATGTCAATCCGCTCAGCAGTAGTTAAAATGTGGTCAGTGAGTGTGGAAGGCCATGTCCCAGTGACCTAGCATAGGAGCGGAGTCCCTAAGACAGCAGTCTGGCTTCTGGATGAACTAGGGGGTTGGGGAGAGCAAGGTGTGTTTTCCAGGAGAGCCAAAGGAATGGGTAGTCGGGTACCCATGGGGTCCTTTTGGCCGAGGTAAAGCAGGTCCCCCTGTTGGAGGTGCTATCCACTCACAGGTGATCCGAGGGCAGCCTGGCCTTGGTTTCCAGGCTGCGTATTTTGGGGGGAAGCTGAGCTGGAAGCCTTATTGTGGAGCCTGGGCTCTCTGCCAGGGTGTGGCTGCCTGGGGCCGGTGTCTGAGTGCTCTGGAGGTAAGTAGGCAGGAAGGGGCCTGGGAGCCACCCTGATTAGCATCTTCATTTCTGGAGCAAAGGTATCCGGGCCTTGCTCAACCAAGCTGCTGCGGCCCATTTCCCAGTCACTCCTTTCATTTCTTCCTGCCTCTGCTTGCATCGACTGAGCAGGCTGTGTGCTGGGTGCCCCACGCTGCTGGGGACCGTGCGGGGGTGAATGGGTGAGGGAATGAGCTGACTCTCAGCTGGCGTTATTGGGCACATTGGACGTGAGCGCGCAGACTGTGTCTACATCCTGCCTACCAACTCCACAGCTGTGTGATCTTAGGCAAGTCACTTAGCTTCTCTGGGCTTGTCAGTCATCTATGAAATGGGGGTAATTCAGGGGTGTCAAGGGCCGAATGTAATGTTAGGACTGTATAAATGTAACTACTCCTTAACTAGGGGCAAGGAGCTCTACATTCGGCACTTTGAGGGCAACTGCGAGGCTGATGTGGCCCCTGGTGAAAATGAGTTTGACACCCCTGGGATAATTCTTTCTACCTCACTAGTCTTTGATTGGCTTAATGAAATCATGGATGGGAAAATATTTTACAAGCTTTAGAATATTGGGCATCTTTGAGGGCTGCTTATTATTGAGGAGATTCTCTTTCCCTGATGAATGTCTCTTTCAGAAGCGTGGGCACTGTAACCCCATCAGGTGCTGCAGTTTTTTCAGATGTGGTTTCTGGTTTAAAGCAAATCAGCACAGTCTCTGGCATTTTTCATCCAGCTCTTGGTCTGGAAAATGTTCTGTCAGTGAGGGCCACCCAGGCCGTTAGCTCTCCTTGGCAGGGCAGCGGTACATACGCCTTCCCTTTCTTACTGTGGGCCTGAGTCAGCCTTTCTGCTCTCTACCATCACCTAGTCTGAGAGGCCTGGATTTTCCTGGGGTCCCCATAAGAAGACCCCGACCCCTACACTGACAACATCGTGCTGTTCCCAGTGAGCAGGAAACAGCAAGTACACCAGATGCTTTAGGGAGACCCAGACATGCCAGAGGGTGGTATATAAACCCCATGGTGTTCAGAAGCCTGGCACCTTGGTGGAGTTTCTAGGATTCCAGGGGTTAGGAAACGTCAGGTTATCTCCTTCAAGTAAAGGGCAGGTGGCTGCGTCTATCCCTAAGAAAAAAGCACAACTGGTAGCCCTCTTTGGGTCCGGGAGGCAGTGTGCACCAGTTTGTGCTTGCTGCTGCAAACCATTCACCGAGTAACCCGTGAGGCAGCCAGTTTTGAATGGGCCCCACAGCAGACTTAGGCTGCAGTGCAGCATGCTCTGCCAGTTGAGTCACATGACCCAGTCTATCCAATGGTGCTTAAACTGGCTGTGACGATTAAAATTGTCTGTATAGAGCCCCCAGGAAGCCCTAATAGGAAAATCTCAGTGCCCATCCCTAGGACTTGGAACAAAGTCATGTCCTCTTCGGCAAATAACAATTGTTATTTTGAAATGTGCCTTGCTATTGGGCCCTAGAAGAGACCGAACACCTGACCTTGAGACACCAAGAGACTGTGCAACCTGAGCTTCCCATCATGAACTGGGTGTCATCTGACCCATCAGCTATAAAGCTAGGCACGTACCACAGCATTCTGTTATCAAGTGGGAGTGAAACCACTCAGGCTATGTCACCTATTCCTGCCACATTGCCACCTCTTCCTCAGTCCATACCTAAGACCTCATGGTAAATCCTTATGATCAACTGATGGAGGAAGAAAGCTCAGGCCTGGTACCAACCGGACACGGGTGGCTGCAGCACTGCAGGGACGCCCTGAAAGGCACTGGAGAAGGGGACTCCTGTCAGTGGCCAGAACGTCAGACAGTGCAGGCAGCCCTCCATATCTGCAGGTTTTGCATCTGCGGATTCAACCAACTGGGGATCCAAAAAATGTATATATTTTTATATATTTTTTAATTTTTATTTTTACAGAGGGGAAGGGAGAAAGGAAGAGAGGAAGAGACACATCGATCGGTTGCTTTCCGCACACACCCTGACCTGGGACTGAGCCTGCAACGTACATGTGTGCCTAGACCGGGAATCGAACTGGTGACCTCCCAATTTGCAGGACAACGCGCAACCAGCTGAGCCACACTGGCTGGAACCCAAAATATATATTTTTTCAATGGTATATTGTTGTTGATGTGTACTGTGTGTTAGGCCTATGATGGCTGCCTCTGTACTGAACATGTGCAGACTTTTTTCTCGTCGTTTCTGAAACAATACAGTACAACAATTTATATAGCATTTGCATTGTATTAGGTGTTATAAGTAATCTAGAGGTGATTTAAAGGGTACAAGAGGATGTGTGTAGGCGATGTGAAAATACCGTGCCATTTTATATATATAAGGGCTCGAGTATCTGTGGATTCTGACATCTGCAGGGGTCCTGGAACCAGTCCCCCATGAATAATAAGGGACAGCTGTATGCATTACAGTTGTCCATGTAGATGGAGACGGAAGTTCAGAAATATGGGTCTACACATGTTCATGAGATGGATGTATGATCAGGATGCTCAGAGAAGTGACTGAGTACAGCCACAAAATAAAGGGAGAAATGAAGGATACACTAAGTGAAAGAAAGAAAAATCTACAGGGAACCAACAGTGGAGGGAATGAAGCTGGGACTCAAATGAATGATTTAGAACACAAGGAAGAAATAAGCATCCAACCAGAACCACAAGAAGAAAAAAGAATTCAAAGAAATGAGGATAATATAAGGAGCCTCTGGGACATCTCTAAATACACCAACATCTGAATCATTAGGATGCCAGAAGGACAAGAGGAAGAGCAAGAAATTGAAAACTTATTTGAAAACACAATCAAAGAAAACTTCCCTAATTTGGTGAAGAAAATAGACATACAAGTCCAGGAAGCACAGAGTCCCAAAAAAACTGGACCCAAAGAGGGCCACACTGAGACACATCATATTGAAAATGCCAAAGGTTAAAGATAAAGAGAGAATCTTAAAAGCAGCAAGAGAAAAGTAAACAGTTACCTACAAAGGAGTTCCCATAAGACTGTCAGCTGATTTCTCACAAGAAACTTTGAAGGCTAGAAGGCACTAGCAAGAAGTGATGAAAACCAAGGACCTACAACCTAGATTATTATCCAGCAAAGCTATCATTTAGAATTGAAGAGCTTCCCAGACAAGGTAAAGCTAAAGGAGTTCATCACCACCAAGCCATTATTACATGAAATGTTAAAGGGACTTATTTAAGAAAAAGAAGATCAAAACTATGAACATTAAAATAGCAACAAATTCACAACTATCAACGACTGAATCTAAAAACAACAAACTGAGCAAACAAGCAGAACAGGAATAGAATCATAGATATGGAGATCATTTGGAGGATTATCAGATGGGAGGGGAAAGGGGGAGAATGGGGAAAAGGGGTTAAGAAGCATAATTGGCAGGTACAAAGTAGACAGGCGGAGGTTAAGAATAGTATAGGAAATGGAGAAGCCAAAGAACCGTGACCCATGGTTCTTATATGCATGACCCATGGACATGAACTAAGCCGGGGGGATGCTGGAAGGAATGGGGGTACAAGGCAGAGGAGGGCAAAGAGGGAAGATTAGGACAACTGTAGTAGCATAATCAATAATATATTTTTTAAAAAATAAATAAACATTAAAAAAAGACTGATTTAACTAAAACCACCGTTGAGGGCCCAGCTTGCACAGAATTCTCGATGTGGCCCCATTCCCCATAGGAACCAGCTGCCTAGTGGTGGGTTGGTTACGTTGACCTCTCCCATCACGGAGCAGCACTTTGTATATTATGTATGGATTTGTCTTCTTTGACCACCATGTCCATGGACACCTTGGTTCCAGTCTTGGTATTCCATTCAACATGGTTTCTGACCAAAGAGTTGATATCACAGCAAAAAAAAAAAAAAAAAAAAAAAATGAGGCAGTGTGATCATACCTATGGAATTTTCTGGTCTCATCACATATTCTAGTATCTAGAAGCAGCTGGGTTTATAGAACATCAAAATGGCCTACTGCAAACTTGCTTCCGTAGAGGGCCAGCTGGGAGACATTGCAAGGTTTGAGTGCTATCTATAGGATGCTGGATATACTCTGGACCAATCACAGTGCTATTTCTCCACATGCAGAAAAAATGGATCCAGCAATGCCCAGGTGGAAATGGGAGGGACTACTTTCACTATTGCACAAAATAACCCATTCACAAAAACGTTGCTTTCCATCCCTGGAACTTTGGACTTCAGTGGCTAGCAATTATAGTTCTCAAGGAAGGAATGGTTCTGTGAGGGAATACACAGATTGACTTAGAAGCTGCGACTGCCACGCAGCCATTGAGCTC
Source organism: Micronycteris hirsuta (assembly GCA_004026765.1). Taxonomy (NCBI): domain Eukaryota; kingdom Metazoa; phylum Chordata; class Mammalia; order Chiroptera; family Phyllostomidae; genus Micronycteris; species Micronycteris hirsuta. The sequence goes on along the minus strand of PVJI01003699.1, from coordinate 87,709 downwards.
TTTGTACTATTGCAACTGCAGTATGTCCCTCTGCTGGCTGGCGTGATGGGCCTGATCGCTGAGGGTAAGTGGGGTCGCTGCTACAGTGGTGGCGTGGAAGACTGTGTATGAGAGCTAGAGGGGCCTCTGGGTGGCCTGCTGTACTCCACAGCCAATAGTAAAAGACTAACGGAAGACTACAGCAGCCCCAGGAAAATGCCCCGACCATGAGGTTCTGGCTGAGGGGGAAAAAACAGAACAGCTAGTAGAAAAAAGAGATATGGCCTTTTGATCGGTTACAGAAATGAGGGCTGTAGCAGCTATGAGTATTTCCTGCTTGTCACGTAAGTGTCTATACTGTATAAAGGAATGCTGGTGATGGTTAAATTGATATCTATCTATCCATCCATCCATCCATCCATCCATCCATCCATCCATCCATCCATCTATCTTACAGTATATTGAGGTATGCCTGTGATCTCTAGGACTGGAGGTGGAAGGAGAAGAGAATCCAGCATCATCCAGAGTGATGTTACTGACTGATGGGGATCTGCGGGTCTCATTTTCGGAGAGAAGGTATAGCCTCATTTCAGGAGAGCTGGGGGCCCTGTTGGGATTAAGCGTGCTGTTGTTCTTGAGTGGGGTCTAATTATGAGTGGGAAGGGTCTGTGTCGATGTCTGAGTAGCCAAAGGGGTGGCCAGTCTCTAAGTGCTTGCCCTGTCTTGGCCCTGGCTATTTTTTCTTTTCATCTTGATGAAAAATTCTTACACATTTTTATAAAAATAAATAAAAGGATGCCTTATGTTACACAAATTATACTTTTTGATTTAATGTTCTTGGGCATTTTGACACATTTTTCCCTCTGGGAAATTTTGGGGGCAGGTCCCCTGGATGCCCCCTGAAGGTGCATTTACGGGTTCACATGAGCATGTGGCTGTGAACAGGCTCATCAACCGTGAAGCACTGTGTCCAGCCGAGGTGGGCTTATGTCAACGGCAGAACTTCCCAGCCTATCCAGAAACCATCCCCACGTTGAGCAGCTTGAGGCCTGAACTCAGCTCTTGCCAGCTCTTGTGGGGCCCTGAGTCTGAACCTCACATCTCTGCCGCTCTGACTCCAGCCTTTGGGAATGAGAGCTAGTTGGACAACACAGGTTTACAAATGAAAAGCAAATGCTTCTCCTGGATGCTTTATTGGGGGCTTTCAGTGGTTTCTAAGCATGGGCGGCAGTGACATCCAGACCCTCTCCCCACATGCAAAAGGCACAGGAAAGTGAGACAAGACCAGGGCAGGCAGCGTGGATGCGGAGATCCCCCGGCGTGGCACGGTGGGGCACGGGATGGGAAAGGAGGCATTAAAGGAGATGGTGCTGGCAGAGGCCAGGAGAGGGGCTTGAGGGCTCATCCACCTCCAGACCCACCCCTGCCCTCTGGCCAGGACTGACCTGCTAAGATGGCGAACATGGCTTTGGCTGAAAGTCCACCTCGCATGGGGGGAAAAATCAACTCCGTGGGAAGATGATGGTGGATGCTGCCTTCGGGGATTACTGGTAAGGTGCCAAACCGAACTCACTGACCACATCAGGAAGGGAATGAGGGTGTATTCACGGCGTCGGTCCCAGTCATGGCCTGGTGGTTGGGTGCCACTGCCTCGGCTTGAGCCAGTGCTGTCTCAGTTCATGTCCAGGAGAAGCATGAAGTCCCTTCCAATCTTCAGGGGCCTCCCATGGGGTCTCCGGGTCTCTAGCCCCACCCATAGGTACCACTTAGAAGAGTTGAGTCTTGATGTTGGCTTTGTCCTGTGGAAGAGTTCCCTGGGCAAGAGGGAAGGGGAGGCGAGGGATCAGGCCCTCTGAGCCCCAGCACCTCCCAGAATCTGGGCCCTGGTGGGTGGAATGGCCTGGGACTCACCTCAGATCCTAACCAGTCCCCACAGTTCCATCTTGAGGCCTTGAATCAAAAGAAAAGGCATTCATGTTTGGTTTCTGTTCTCTCTCTCCTTTAGTAGAGCCGTGGCTTCAGCTCACGGCATTGGCAACGTCTACTTCTAAACTATGGAATGTTTTCACACTGACAATAGAATTACTCCGAACAAGGGGCGGGGAGGGGCTGTCCAAGTGTTCATGAGACAGTGCGTTACTGAGAGCTCGTTGGGGTCACACAGCACAGAGACACCAACAGTCAGACACCAAGCCCAGGCCTGGCTCAGCTCTAGATGTATTTTTTCTTGAGGTACCAGTAGGCAAAGTAGCCCATCCCGCCCAGGGAGCCCATGAGGAAGGAGGCCCCAAAGAAAGATGGCGGTTTCCGCTTGACCAGCCGGAATGCATTGGGGATGACGGCTGACAGCAGGGTGGTATGAATGTCACCGAGGACTTTCCGGAAGGCAAAGCGCTTCTGGACCCTCTCGAAGAAGGACTGCAGGTTGGGCCGGCTGCCATCTTCCCAGTATTTCTTGGACAGTCCCAGGAACTTGAGGCGGTGCAGGGTGGCTCCCAGGAGGACATCAGCGAGGGTGAAGGCACAGCCACAGAGCCACAGCTCACATTTCTGCCCTGCAGCAGACAAGAGAGGGGACGGGGCACAAGGGATCAGCTTTTCAAGCCCCACGCATGCATGACTCTCGCAGTGACTCCTCTGGGGGCCGGCTGCCTGCCACAGTGCTTCCCCAGGGTCATTCACTCCTGGACAGTTCTAGTGATTTTTGCCGTACCCTCGTATTACCCCTATCCTTTTTTTTTTTCCCTTAAATCAACCAAGTTTTTAAGTGCAAGCACTTAGCTTCGGGACTTCAATATTTAGATACTGGGCAGAAGGAGGAATCAGTGAAGGACCATGAAAGGGAGTGGCCTGGGGAGGTAGGAGATGGCCCGTGAGTGGGCAGTGTCATGAAGCCAAGATAAGGAAATGTTCCAAGGAGAAGGGAGTCCTCAGCTGTGTTCAAGCGCTGCGGAGAGGCCAAGTAAGGAGGCCTGAGAATGGTGACTGCAGTCGGCAGTTGGTGACCTTGACAAGAGCAGCTGGAGTAGATGCTGACGGTGAAGGCCTGGTTGGAAGGAGTTCAAGAGAGAGAGGAAGGAGAGGAACCGGAGGCGGCAAGCAAAGATCACTCTTTCAAGGTGTTCTGCTGCAGTGGGAAGGATACACTAATAATTTGAGACGGGTCAGGAGTGGTTTTGTAAGTTGGGAGGAAAAGACCAGCATGTGGATGGGAATGATCTAGCAGAGAAGAAGATTTCTTCTTTTTTTCATTTGATTCTGCAGGAGAGAGTGGAGAGAATTACTGATGGGATGTCCTCAACTGGTGGAACGTGAATGGCATCTAGGAAACAAGGACAGGACTGGCCTCGGCTAGTGTGAGGGCAGCCCATCCTTGGTAACAGGACAGAGTGCAGGACACCACGGTTCATTAAATCCACGTGGCCATCAGGGGCTAAGACGGCCGCCCTACAGAGAACAAGTGGTGCCAACTAAGCTATTGACTGTGAGAAACCTTCCAGTTTCAGAGAAGTTAAGGTAGTATGATTTAACAAGAGTGCATCTCAGAATTGGTGAAATACAGGGTCTGTGTGGGCACTAATGCTGGTGGGTAAGTAGTTGTGGGGGTCAGAGCTGTGAAAACCTCTCCCTAAAGCTTCCATTTCCTGTGACAGAGAAGGAAAGTGACCAATTCAGAGTGAGGGTATGGGCAGAGCGGTGGGAGGGTTGAGGAGAAAGGAGAAGGTATCAAGTGGTCATCTGGAGAGGGGACAGCAGGAGGCCCAGGGCAGCAAGAAGGCCACCTAAGGCTAGTGGCCATGAAGTCAGAGCAAGAGAAGCCGGCACCCTCGTGTGTTTGTCCAGCCACATTTAGGCTCACAGGTGCAGGTGCTGAATAGGTGGAGGGTGGCTGAACCAGGTTTGAGGTTTTGCAGTGAGTATGAGGAAAGAGAAAAAGGGCAAGGGAGTGGAAGGTGCAGGCCAGGGAGCGCTCACGGTGACCGTCAGGGAATTACTACCAGGGAAGGAGGGAGGCGAGCCCGAGGGTGACGGGCAGAGCAAGGAGGCAGGATCAAGGGGCGGAAGTCCCGGCGACAGCTTGGATGAGGGCGGACAGGTTTGAGAACAGGACCAAGGACAGCCCTGGGCCGCTCCAAGGTTTAGATTTTGTGCAGTGAGGAGGAACCAGCAAAGGCACAGGAGGAAGAGCAGCCCGTGAGGTGGGAGACGAATGGGAGAGCGTGGTGATTTCCTTAACCCTCACCACAATTTGATCAAGTAGGTGCTATTATTATGCCTGTTTTACAGATGAGGAAGCAGAGGCGCACAGCAAGCAGACGGGGGAGCAGCGCGTGGACATGAGTGTAGGCCGTCTGGCTCCAGAGCCCGTGTGTAACCATCACGCTCCATTGCTTCTTTCCCCGCGCCCTCGGACGTGGGCACACGCCCGCCTCTCCACGTACACGCGGGCCCCTTTCAATGGGTGCATTCTTCACTTGGGTCCGTGTGCAGATCTGTCTGTGTGTCTGTGCCATGCTGGTGTGTCCGTCTGCTCAAATCCATGCAGCTGACTGTGTGTATGCGTGTGAAGGTCTGCACCCATGGGTGTCTGTGTCTGTGCACCGTGAAGATCGCCGCATGTATAAATGAAGTGTGTGCCCACATCCATCGGCTATTTGCCTGCAGACAAATATCACAAGCACGCGTGTGTGTGTTTCTAAGAATGTCCATGCCTGTGTTTATGTTTGTAGGCAAACACTGACGACCATGACTATGTATGTATAGGGACACGTGCAGCTATCTGGCATGTCGCCAGAGGGCCGACTCCTTCAGCTCCCCGCTCCCCCCCATTGTGCGGAGTTCCCTTGGCAATCCCAGCCCCACTCGAACCCCATCTTGTGCCCTCCCCGAGTCTGCCAGCTGAGTCTGCAGGAGACGCTCACACTGACCAGTTACTCTTTAAATTCCTGACCGCAAAGCCCCAGAGGGCACTCAGCATTCCCCGGGGCCTGCAACAGTTCTCAAGCAGGCTCGCTCCCCATTCCCTGCGGGGAATTGCACATCTTCCATCTTGCCTCACACCTCAGTTCTCTCTCAGCTGATGACGTCACCTCATGCTTCATTCGGAGAACGGGAGCCTTCAGACATGGAGGCCCTCCCTCTCCACCATGAAGCCCACAAACCCAGGCACGTGCGAGTGCCTTCCACCACCTCCTGACACAATGGCAGGTGCAATCCGCCTGCTCTCAAGGTCAGGCCCTCTGCACCCATCTGATGCTGCCTGTCTCCCCTCCACCTTTCTAGATCCACTCTCCTGCCTTCTCTACACTGCTCTGCGCCCAGGAGGATGACTCTGACTCCTGGGGGCTCGGGCAATGGAGAGCAGCGGAAGGAGACAGGAGGGCGGTGAGAGTGAGGTCCTACATCCAAGTCTTACACCCCTCAGGTTCCTCTCTTTGGGTCACCATGCCCTGGCTGTGTCCCCAGAATGAAAGTCACAGCTTCTGGCAGGTGGCCCTCTCTGCACAGTTTGTCTGCCCACTGTCTGAACCTGCCCCTGCCCCTCACGACCTCAGGCCCAGGGAACCACGCTTTTCCTTGTGGTTTGTTTCCCTGAAACCTGCCCACATATTTGTGGACAGTCCCTGTGATAAGCCCTCCTCAGGTATCCAATGGGAGGTCACCCCTCCCGTCCTTCATGGGCTTTGCATCGCTGGTCCTGCATCGTTCCTTTCTCCTTTCCACAAGGTTGTCTCTGCCAGCCTGAAAACACACTCTTGTATCTGCTATTTAGAAAACAACCCTCCCTTCACCCTGCAGCCTTCTCCAGCCCCCGCCCATCTCTCTATTCCCTTCTGCAGATGAACTTCTCAAAAGGGCTGTCTACACTCATTTTCTATACTTCCCCCCAGTGGCTCTTCAGCCTTTTGCCCCCACATTCCAGGGAAACTGCTCTGGGCAGGGTCACCAACAACAGCCATGGGACAAAATCCACACTTTCCGATCCTCGTTAATTCAGCTTCCCAGCCCCTTTCTGGGCACCTAGGACACAGGGTCCTCCTACCTCACTGGCCACTCCAATTTGGTCCACTTCACCTGCTCCTCTGCCTCTACCCCTCTCTCAATGTGGGGGAACCTCGGGGCAGGTGTGGAGTTTTAAAATGTGCCCACAGGTTGATGCCCCTACCTTCGGTGGAGCCCAATTCTCCTCCCCTTGGCTATGGGCTGTATTTCATGACTTGCTTCTAAGGAATACAACGTGGCAGAAGTGACAGTGACAGTTGCAAATCATAAAAGGCACTGTGGCTTCTGCTTCTTCTCCCTCCTTCCTAGATCACTTGTTCAGGGGAAAGCCAGCTGCTCTGCTGCAAAGAAACACAAGCAGCCCTGCTGAGATGCCCGTGTGGTGAGGAGCCCAGGTCTCCTGCCAATAGCCAGCGAGGAACTGAGCCGTCCAGTTAAGAGCCCTGAGGGTGAGCCATCGTGGAAGCCGGTCCTCCAGCTCAGGTGACGGCAGCCCCAGCCAACAGCCCGACTGCAGCCGGCATCACGTACCCCTCGTCAGAACCACCCAGCTGAGCTGCTGCAGAGCTCCTAGTGCCCAGAAAACATGCGGTACAAGAAATGCTGTATGTCCAAGCTGCTAAGTTCAGGAGCAATCTGTTACCCAGCAGCAGATAACGAATATGGCAGGTCTCAATCCCTCTTTTTGTCTCGACTCTCTCCTGGATGAAACCATCCAATTCTATGTCTTTAACCGCCACATATATGCCAAAGACTTGTAAATCTCTATCTCTAAATTCCCACCTCTCCTTTGAAAGTGAAACCAGAACATCCAATGGCTTATGCGAGAGCCCCTCTTGGGTGTCTCAAAGGCATCTCACACCCACTGTGTCTCAAAGTGAACATTTGGTCCTCCTTGGCCATAGCAGGAAGTGGTAGCACTCAGTAGCTGGCTCCATCTAGGGGTTTTAACTAGGACATTATCATTCTCCCAACCCTGGGCTCTGCCCCACAAGGAGAGAAGTGGGTGCATTCCCCCCTAGGAAGGTTTGAGGGTCCCCTGGAAGGTGAATGAGCACCAGAGACTGTGTGGGCCCAGCCGGTCCGAACTTCAAATCCCATAGCAACCTCCCTGGGCCTCTGCTGCCTCCCTCAGCCATGAGGGATGAAGGATGAGGGACGCAAGGACTGCCCACACCTCTCCATCTTGATGAACAACCCCAGTCACCTGGCCGTCGGGCAGTGCAATGCTGCCTCCTCTGGGAAGACCTCAGAACCCAAACAGGGCATGGGGACAGGAGGCCCTCGGGCTAGGATCACCTGAGGAATGTGTGTCTACCTCTGCTCTCCGGGGCCGTCAACTCTGGCCTCCGTCCAGGTGAGACCCTACGTCTCCATTGACCACACAGCAGCTGATGGTTGCGGGCACTTCCAATAGCAGCGTGCCAGGCAGTGAACGTGCGGAGCCCCTTGATGCACTTTCTCACTGACCCTCATGACAGCCCTGAGAGGTGGGTGCTCACTTCCCTTTTACAGAACAGAAGAGGCACCAGAGCTGGTGCTTAAGAATGGCCCCGGGGGCCAGTATCTGAATCCAGGCTCCACCTCTTCCATCTGTGTGACCCTGGGAAGGTTAATGAGCCTCTCTGTGCCTTAATTGTTTTCATCTGTCAAACGGAGTCACTCATATTACCTACCTCTTAGCGTTGTTGTGGGATTAAATGAGTTAAAATACACAGAACAGTAAAAAAACAGTGTCCAGCAGGCACACAGGGAGTGTCATTAAACACACAGATTGTGACGGGCCGCACCGTGTCCCTCCCAAATTCCCATGTGGAAGCCTTAGCGCCAGTGTCCCAGACAGCGACCGTGTTTGGAGAAAGGGCCTTTAAAGAAGCAGGTTAAAACGAGGCCCTTCGGGTGAGTCCTAATCCAGCCTGGCTGGTGTCCTCACGGCGGAGGGATTTTGCTGCAGACACCGGGGCCCCGTCCGCAGAGGGCAGACCGTGCAAAGGCACAGCAAGTGCGCGGGCCAGCTGTCCGCCTGAGGGGGAGGCCTCCAAGGAAAAAACTGAAAAACGAAAACCGCCAAACCTCAGCAGAAACCAACACCTTGATCTCGGACTGCCAGCCTCCAGAACTGTGAGAAAATAAGTCTCTGGTGTTTAAGCCAGCCAGTCTGTGGTATTTTGTTATGGCAGTCCTAACGGATCAATAGATAAATATATAATTTATATATAATCTGGAGTCGGACTCTATCTGACCCCAGAAGCCGTTCAGCCCCTCAGCACTCCTCAGCAAGGGCTCCCCCGGCACCCTCTCGGACACAATTGAAAACGTTCCTCCTTGAGGTACGTGTTATTTTTCCTCTCTTAGCCATACCATCCTTTTTTTTTTTTTTTTTTTTCCTAGAGAGGATTTAAGGCCGCTGGCTTCAGTACACGTGACAGGGCCCCTGCTGCAGACTTTAGGCACCTGAGTGTGCCCTGTGCTCGGGGCCTCAGCGGTGAGACGCTGGAAGAGCGCTGGGCCCACCCAGAGGGAACTGTCTTGCCCTAACTACACTAGTTATGAGCAGTGTGACCTTGAGCAAGTCACTTGATCTCTCTGAGCTTCGGTTTTCTCATCTGGAGAACGCACATGTCTTCATGTCATATTTTATTAAACTAGTATGTTGCAGGCACTGTGCTGAGTGCTTCTACTTTTCACAAGAGTGCAACACCAGGGCTAAGGTTTTAAGTTGCATTCTTATCACCCCGTGTTACAGGTGAGGAAGCTGGGGCTCCGAAAGGGAAAGTGACTTGTCCAAGTCACACAGCACAGGCAGCAAAGCTGGAACTCTAACTCAAATCTGTCTGACCGCAAACTCATCTTTTGGAACATTGTGCTTCACCACTTCTCAATATACACAGTCAATGTGTGTGTGTGTGTAGCTCGGTGTAGCAGCGCACGTTGCGTAGGCTCCGTAAGTTGTGTAGTTGAATAGACAAGACTTGCAGCCTGCCGAAGACAGAGCAATGGGAAGGTCCAGAATGGAATTTGAAAAAGAGCTGTTGCAAAGATGTTTTGTAAAGGGAAAAAGGAGCTGGGCGGTGTGGAGAGTGCTCCAGGTGGGACGAACTGCAGGGGCAAAGGTACAGAGGTAGGAATGAAGCTGGACTGCCCAGGGTCCAGAGAAGAGAGCCTCTTGAGAACAGAGAGAGTCAAGGTCGGAGAGTCGGGGTGAGCCTGGACATCTGGCTGCAGCACAAGGAAGCCATACTGCATCCTCGACCAGGGGAAAGGTCACCATCACCACCACCACCTCATCATCTTCACCAGCCTATACTAAACACCTGCTGTGTGCTAAGTGCTGATCTAAGCAGTCTACATGTATTATTTCATGCAATTTCTCGACATCTCTCTGAGGTAGGTCTTACTATTATCCCCATTTCGTAGGTGGAACCCGAGATCCAGGGAGGTGGACTACCTGACCCTTTGTCACTCAGCTACTAAGTGGCCAAGCTAGGACTTACACCTAGTCTGCCTGACTCCATGGCCAATGATCCTAACTGCCTGGGAGGGGTCCCTGAGATCTTTGGGGGGAAAAAAGAGATTGGAACTGGTCAGGGTGAGGGTGGGGAGGGGCGGACGGCACCAGTACCTACCTACCCCAGGGTTGGTACCCACCCTCATTCTCAAGCTTCCTCTTCTCCAGCTCGGCCTCGATCTGGTCCAACACCATGGCCAGCTCCCCGAGGATCTTCTTCAGGTAGCTCACATCATCGTGCTCCAGGATTTTGGCCTGGGGGAAGCACAGGCAGAAGCCAGAGGGCTCAGTTGGCCTCCCTAGAGCTGGGATGACCAGAGCTTGGCCTAATACCCTTCTGCAAACCCAGCCTCCAAATATCCCCTCAAGAGTACAGGGTGCCCCACTGTGACAAATGACCCTCAGCAGGTGCTCACAACACTCTGTGAGCTTGGCTGTCCTGCCCAGATCCCTTTCATGGGGCTGGTACCCTCGTACAGCAGCCACTGGGAGGGCTGGTTGATAGTAGCTCATAGCTGCCCCCTCTCCAGAGAATTGCTCTTGGCTAATGAGGAGGAGCTCAGAAATACTTGGGAGGTTACCCACACTCTTCAACCTTCAACCCCTCGCCAGGCAATCTGTAGCCAGTGGCTGATTGATATAAGGGTATCAAAGGCTGGCCCCTGGCCTCAAGGTGGATCGACTTTGTGGTGTCACTTATGCTCCCTGTCAGATCAGGTGAACTTGGCCCTTTCTTCTTTTCTGTCCCCGCCCCCCATTCTTAATGGGCTCTCCTCAGAACACTCCCTCAATACCCAACACTCTGTCCAATACACGCTCTGCTTTTAGGGACACAACCCAAGACATGAAGAAACTGAGGCTCCAAGGGGACAGTGGCTTACAACCAAGGTCAAACAACCAGTAAGTGACAGAGGACATGGGACTGGAAAAGCAAGCCAAAGGATTTCCCATTTCACATCATCAGCTGACCCTCTGCCTAGAACTAGCTTCTCCCAGTCGCCCTGTTCCATGGCAAAGACGATGGGAAGGAGGAATGAGCGGGCCTGGGGGTGCTCACCATGAGCTTCTTCTGTTTAGAAAGGTAGGGCTCAGAGAGCTGGGGCTCCTCTTCATGGTCCAATTTCATGAGGTCCGTGGTGGCATTGGCTAAATGTCCTGGGGAGAGAAGAGGAAAGGTCCTGTCCTTTCAATACCCAGTGTCACCCAGTTTTTTCCCTCACAAGCTTGGAGTAGGTCCCATACAATAACGAGGACCAACACCTGTGCAGCCAACACTTAACAGGCACAACTGGCTGCAACACAGGGACAGCGAAGACACCATCCTGCCGTGGACTCAGGATGACGGGAGAGTGGACATCTAAAGACACTACTAGTGACTCAGGATGGTCCACCTGGGATGAAGAGTGGACAGAATGCTGTGGGACGCAGACAGACATCAAGAAACCTCTCTGAGGAAGCCACTCTACTCTTGGGGATGAGAAGGAGTTTGTCAGAAATGAATGTAATGCTAAAGGTGGAAAAACTCAGGATTCAGGGCGTGCCTCCCCCAAACCCCTTTTGTGTTGAGGAAACAGGTTCGGAGGGCTAAACTGTGGTCCACACAAGGGGATGGCCAGCAGGGATTGAACCTGGGTCTGCCTCGTTCTTGGTCTACTGCTCACTCATTCTACCCGCAAGGAAAAACTTGTTTATTGCGAGAAAAACTGTAAGAGACATTTGGTGTCTACTTTTGGTGAGGCAACTTCCCTAAAGATTAGGGACTCGATGACCTATCTTTTTTTTTTTGAAAACTGGCCTTGATGACAAAAAGGCAAGATTGACAGAAAGTGGGTTAATGGTGGGAATTCAAGCCAGCACCTTAAGAATTATCCTTCATGGGAGAGAGGAAGCGCCCTATAATCTAACTTCAAAAGTCTTTAACTTTGAAAGTTGAACTGTAAACTATGGGTTTTACAAGAGGAGGTAGAAATATTAAGTGGGAGAAGATCTTGAGTGCTGTTCCCTCGCTGGGGCAAGACTATCTGGAATTCTTATCAAGTCAGGGACATGGTAGGCCAAGTGTGTGGTGGTGCCCCAATCCTTTCTGCTCTGCCCCCTCCGCTGGGCCCCAACTCCATTTGGACATCCTTAGGCTTCCGGAAAATGTCCTGGTCCAACCAACCCCATCATCTTCCCTGCTCCTTCCCTGCATTTTCTTCAAACTACAGCATGCCCTCCCGCTCTGGACTCTGAAAGGACGCTCCCTCTCCTTCCCCCTCTAACCCATCCTTGGGTGGTGGGCATCCTTGGACGCTGCTGCATTCAGAATCCTTCCACGACCCCAGAGGTTGGGACGGGCATCTCCCGTGGTCCCACGGCCTCCTTATCATCACCCTGATGGACACTATGTTAAATATTTTTAACAGTTTGGTTTTGAACGGATTATACATACATACTCGCTGAAAACTTCAAACATCAAAGCATGCGCAGTGAAGGCTAGATCTCTCTCCTCTCAGTCTGGAGTCCCTTGTTTCCGCTCCCCCAAATCAAGCACTATTGGCAGCTTCCCGTGCCTCCTTCCCAAATACTCCTTGCTTTCGAAACACTTGTGTATCCATGTAACCTCCTTTTAAATATATTAATGAGAGCACACTGATGCATTTTTGCTTTCACTCTTTTCTCCTCGCTAATATATCTTAGAGAACATTCCACATGCTTATTATTTTTTTAACAGCTGCACAGCATTCTATGGTATGAGAGGGCTTGGATTTGTTTACCCAGTTCAAGGACAGCTGGGTTATGTCCAGCCTCTTGCTAGTACCGCTTGCCGTGCAATGAGTATCCCTGTACATGCTTCTTGGTGCACACACCCACGTGTACCTGCAAGATCATCTCCACGGTCTGGTCCTTCCTGTGTTTGATATAAAGAGCCAGATCGCCCTCGACAGTTTGTTCAAATTTGCCTAGCCCCGCACGGTAATTACCTGGTCACTTGTCTTTCTGCTTCCATGGAACTGTGACCCTGGGATGATAGAAGCTGTCTCTCTCCTCATCGGTCCCCAACCCCCTGCCCAGGGCCTGGGCCATAAGAAATCCCATAAATATTGACTGGCTGGGATGGGATTGAGTCTCACAACCCATCCCCTTCCCACCTTCGAAATGAGCATCAGCCTTTTTCCTTTGAGAGGGGCTAAGGAACCATTTACTGGGCACCTGTCACCTACTTAGAATCGTCAGACTTTGTCTGTCTGTAGGGCCCCATGGGGCCTGCACAGAGCCCAGATGAGAGTCTGCAAACACTTGCTGATGGACACCCTGATTTAATCCAACCCCCATTTACTGGATGCTGGTAACAAAAGGGTGCCCTAGGCTGTGGGCACATCCAGGCTAACAACACATGGATGGTGCTTGAATCAGAAATCAGAGACCCCCAGGGGGCCTAGCCATATTTGTGCAACCTTTTTTGGTGACACCAGCCTGATGTCACTCAGTGCCCTAGGCCACCAATCATAGTCCTGAGCTCCCTGGGTCTTGACCTAGGAGTCCAGGACTGGAACCCCTGTGGGGAGGTGCCCTAGCTCCCCATGAACAAGATAAGCCTCTGGAGAGACAGATAGCCTTATAGGCTCTATATAGGATGGTGGGACAAAAGTAGGGGGAAGTGAGGGGATTGAAAGACAGTGAGGGAGAGACATATTCAGTGTGAAACAGGGTGAATGAGATGGAAAGCCAGAGAGAGTGCAAGAGAGAAAGCAAGCAAGATGGAGGTAGGGACGAAGTGGGGAGGGAGAAAGAGGGAGAGAGAGAGAGAGGCACCCAGAGTCAGAGCCTCAGAGATTCACAGACAGAGACAGAGAGGGAGGCAGAGATGGGAAGAAAGAGAGAAGGAGGGAGAATCGGAAGAAGGAAAATAAGAGACATGCCAGTGAGAGAGCAAGAGGGAGAGGGAGGACTCCCACTGAAAGGGAGCAGGTGGGCAAAGAACGGGGTTGGCGAGGGGCCCCAGGCACTCACTGCGGATCTCGGCTGTGGCGTACTTGGGGATCATGGAGTCGGTGGTGAGCTCGGGGTGCAGGATGCAGCCATGTGTGTAGGCATCCATGGGCAGTGCGTCCAGCAGCTCGCGGTACTGCAGCACCCGCGCGTGCTGTGGGCTGCCAGCCTCGGGCATCAGGGCCACCACGTTCTCTGCAAGGCACAGCCAGCAGCTGGACCAGGGGTGTGGGCCCTGACTCAGCTGTCTGCCCCGATTCAAAGAGGCCAACCTCTGGCACCCCAACTTCCCTGACTGGGAATCAAACTCGTGACCTTTCACTTTGCGAACGATGCCCGACCAACTGACCAAATCAAGGGCTTTCCTTGATTTTTAAATGTTGGCAATTAATTCACATTCATTTTAAATGATGCATGTCTGGGCTGTGATCCCCTCTCAGCTGTGTTTCCAGGCTCTGCCATGATCTGTGAGCTCCTGAACTAGAGCAAGGCCAGAGGGAGGAAGGAAGGAGGGGACATAGACTTCTACAGGGCTCTGGGTGTTGGCCCTGTTCTTGCCTGCAAGGCTCTAGGATATCTGGGCCCATGCCTGTGGGCTTCCTGGCAGTCTGTGGCCCTGACTATGCTTACAGGGACTCAGGGGGCTGGGCTGCTGGTGTCCTGGCATCCCTGGAAGATCTGTACCCTGCCTGTGGGGGCTTAGAAGGTGGTTTAGGTCCTGCTCATGCCTGAGGGGCTCCCAAGGGCCTGCGGCCATGCCTGAGACTCTAGACTTCTTGGAGAAGGAAGCTATAGCCCTAGAGCTTCAAGGTGGGGGTGGGGGGGTTCTGGACCATGCCCTTTCCCTGTAGTACCTTTCCCTGGGGTTCTGTGCTATGTGGCTCGTGGTTTATCTTGGGGGAGACTGGGCCTTCCCGTCTGAGCCTGTAGGGCCCCCGGTGGGTGCAGCAGCCATACCTCCTGTGAAGGTGCGTTCCACGTAGTCGATGATCTGGTCATAGTCGCTGATGATGTTGTCACGATGGATGATGACAGGCACCTCCTCGCCCAGGTTGAGCCGCATAAACCAGGGTTCCTTGTGCTCACTCTGTGGCAGGCTCACGTCCCGCTCCTCACACGCCAGGCCCTTCTCTGCAATCACCAGCCGCACCTGCAGGGGCCAGGGTCAGAGCGGGGAAGGCGGGTGGACACATGGGGACACACTGCCCAGGTGGGATGAGGCATGTGGGGAGGGAGGTCAGAATTCACACACAGGAGGCCTGTTCTTCCAGTCCATTCTTGGGCCCCTAGATGGGAGGGGGGTCCTATCTCTCAGGGGCCTAGGGCCTGGTGGTTACAGGGCTGAGTTTCATACCTGGGCATACCTGGGATAGAATTCCTGGTTCTGCTGTGTAAGTTTGGGCAGATTCCTTAAACTTTCTAAGCTTAGGTTTCCTTACTTGCAAAATGGAAGTATTAGCAGTACCAATCCAGTGTCTGGTATGCAGATGGCATTCAATTCTCAATGACCATGATCACAATTAGACTCTCAGCCTGGCCTCCAGGGGTGGAGTCAGCCAGGGAATTTGTAGAAATTTTATCATGATCAGCTAAAGTTTTCAAATTATTTGAGAAAGAAAATGAGGTGAAAAATCATTTGCCAACATCAGCTGAGCCCTTTACTGTCCCCGATGCCTTCCCGTCTGGTGGTCGGATGCTCACAATAGCCTCCCAGGAGAGGGAAGAGCAGGGACTATCTCCTTGCTTTTCTTGATGAGAAAACTAAGCCCAGAGAGGGTCATTAACTTACCCAAAGTCACAGAGCAATTTAGCAGCAGACCTAAACCTACAAGCAATGGTTCCTGACTCCCAGACCAGTGCTCTCTGCTCTGGGGGGCTCCTTCCAGGGATTCCTGGGTCTCCCCCCTCAACCCTTAGCTTTTCCCTATGTCTCTGGGGTCCCAGACAAACATCTGAGCTGGCAGAAGCTAACAAAGAACCTTGTGGCAGGGGTATGTCCTGACCCAGCCCAAAATTTCTGAGCTGGAAAACAGCGATCACATAGTCCAACTGTTCCCTTCCTGGGGACTGAGACTCAGAAAGAAGGCTGAACTTATCCAAGGTCCCCCAGCAAAAAGATGGTGAGTGACTCCACCCCTCCTGTGTGTCAATGTCCCTACACACCCAAATGGAAGTTCTGGGGACTGGGCATCACCAGCTTCCCTCCCAGGTGCTAGGAGTTAAAAACCCAGACGGGGCAGCATGGGGTCATGTTCAGTATGTTGGACTGGATGCCAGACTGTGTCAGTTCAAAACCCACTTCTAGCCCTTACTTGTTGGGTAACTTGGATTTACAAATAGCTTTACATCTATGTGCCTCAGTTTCCTCACCTGTACAATGGGAGTCCCACTAGCATTTCCCTCAGAGGCCTGTTGTGAGAATTAGTTCCTGTGGAACAGTGCCTGGCATACCATAGAGGTAATGTGTCTTAGCTGCTTGCATTGGACTAGGTTTGGGAGGCAGACAGACATGGACCTAAAGCCTGATTCTGCTATTTATTTGCTGTGTGACTTTGGGCAAGTCACTTGACCTCTCTGATCCCCAGTTTCTGTGAAACGAGGAATATAATCTACTTCTTCAAGGCTGGCTCAAGGTTGAGATGGGATGGCATGGGTAGAGTCCCAGCACAGGTTAATACAAGGTTTCTAGCCCCACTATTACCACACACACACTCTCTCTCTACACGGGCTGCCCACAGCCGCTAGCTGGTGTCCTAGGCGCTTCATGCCCACAGTCTCAGCTGACATGACTTCTGTTTAGTGAACTGTGGGGAGGGTGAGGTACTTGGCACCTGAACTTCCAACACTCATTCATTTGCTCTTTCAGCCAGAAGCAGGTCCTGCCAACGGTACTGGGAGGCAGGCGCTCAGTCCCACCCTGGCTCTGTCACAGCAGCGCTGTGTGACCTTAGAGCTATCACAGTCCCTTCCTGGGCCTCCTCTTTCTCATTAGTAAAACGAGGGGCTGCAGCCGTGCAGGGAGCGGACACCACGTTCAGACCACGCGGGAGCCAGGGCTGTGGGAGGGAGCGGCTGGGGCTGAGAGAGAGGGAGGAACTGCGGCAGAGCGGGAGCACCCGGGGGTGGCATTGTTGAGTCTGGGTGTGTGAGTGTGTGAATGTGTGTGCCTGAGCACAAGTGGCAACTGTGTGAATGGGCAAATGTGTGTGTGTGTCTGTGTGCACGCATGCATGCATGAGTGGGTATGTATGGGTGAGTGTGCCAGTCAGTGTGAGTATTCAAGTATTGTGTGAGTGCATGTCCATTAGTGTGGATATAAGTGAGTATGCATGAGCGAGAGCACACGTGTCTGTGTACATTTGAGTTCATGGGTCGTGACCGTGCCTTGGAGCAGCCCCAGGGCTGTTGAGGCTGAAGTTTGGCTGGAGCCAAACCACCCCATTCCCTTCCTGCCTCTCCTGGAATCCTCCTGCCTGGGAGATCAGGCTCCGCCCAGTCATCCAGCCTCTGGGCCAAGCCGGGCCTCTGAATGGGTGGAAAGAGAAACCAAACCAAGCCTTTGCCCTTGGCAACTGCAGACGTTTGGCCTCTGTCCAGGCAGGGCACCTGCCCTGCCCTGACACACCAGCGAGGGTGCCAGGTGGGGTGGCTGCCTGGGGAGGGGACTATCTTTAGAGGCATAAGTGTCCTCTTGGAGCTGCCTCAGGTCACGTTGGCAAGCAGCCAAGGAGACTATCTCCTTTGCTGAGCTGAAGGCCAGAGCCATGCGCCATCCCGTGGGGGAGGGGGATGCAAGAGGAAGCCAGGCCCAGGGGAAGGGCATACAGTCACCAAGGCCATCTGCCATCTCTGCCTCCTGGGGGCTGGACCACACTTAGGTGGTCACCACTCAGTAGGACCAGACACCAACCATCTCTGGGCAAACTATCTTCCCTGTGGGTGCCTGCAATGCACCCACTGGCGCTTCATTGTCATGGTCAGGCACTGTTCCTCCTCGCCCAAGCCCTTGTTTCCGACGCAACTGTGAAGGGTTGGGTTGGTGTCTCTTCCTAGCTACTTAGTTGAAGTGTGACTTCTCAAAAGACACTTAGAATCTCTGAGCCTTGGTTTATTTATCTCAAACACCTTAGTTTTAAATTAATAAACTTTATATTTTAGAGCAGAATCAAATACCTTTTCTTTTAATGTAATGTACATGGCTCACAAATTCATGAATTTCCAATACCTAATTTATCAAGTGCCTACTCTGTACCAGGTCCTGTTCTAAGTGTGGGAGACTCCGCAGTGCACAAGGACCCCTGCTTTGAGGAAGCTGGCCTTCTAGAGGGGCCACACAGATGATGAGCACTTAATGTGACAGAATGTGTCAGAAGATGGTGAGTACAACAGAAAAAAAGAAAAAATACACCAGGGTACAGTTGGGGATGCCAGGGTATCAGGGAAGCAAGTGACAATTTTAACTGGGGTAATCCATCGGGGCTGGCCTCTCTGAGCAGGTGACCTTGGAGCAAAGTTTTGAATGAAGCGAGGGAGTGGCCCACACAGGGGAAGACTGTTCCAGGCAGGGGGACAGCCAGTGGAAAGGCCATGTGTAAGGAGGCCAGGGTGGCTGGAGCAGGGTGGACCGGGGAGAGGAGAGGGGGAGAGGTCGGAAAGGATCACACACAGGGACTTACAGCTGAGACGCCTAGACCCAGGGGTCCATGAGTAAATTCAGAAAGTCCTTGAACTAGGACAGGAAAATTACATGTTTATTTTCAGTAACCTCAAACTGACGTTTAGCTTTTTCTTCAGTTAGGAGTGTAGGCGACCAAGCATGGCAGTGTTAGCAGGGCCTGGAATATTGTCGCCACTAGGAATCGGATATTTTCATCACTTCCCAGTTGTGGCAGTTACACTCATCACGACTCAGCCCCACAGCAGTTATCAGTCCTGCCACTAGATTGTGTTATATAATGGGTTAATATAGAACCATGTCATTATGTAACAAAGTTGTTTTAAAAATATGTCAATAGCTACACTTCAGTATGATTGGTTTCCCTTCTAATCTAATAATCCTAAGTATTTTATTCAATTAAAAGCATCATTCTGGGAAAGGTCCAGAGGCTTCCCCCGACTGATGAGGGATCCATGACCCAGGCAAGGTTAGGATCCTGCAGGAGGCCTGAGGCCATTATGAGGACTCTGGCTTTTTCCCAGAGGGAGCTGGGGAGCCACTGCAGACTTCTGAGCAGAGTGATAAGATCACAGTTTTTACCTGTGGGCCTCCTGGGGGCGAGGTAAATGGTCAAGTGCAGCAGCATGGACAGTGCTGGGGGCCGGTGCCCGAGGGCTTGAAAGGCAAGGCTTGGGTGAGAGGCAGAGGTCATTAAATTCCCTCCCGCCACGTCTGCGAGGTGGCTTCTGGGAGACCTGCTCTGTCTTGGGTGTAGGACCCAGACCTGGGCCTCTTACTCCTGGGGGGCCGAAGGCTGGGCCAGGGGCTCCCCCCAGGGACACCCAAGGCAAGGGCAGACCCTGAGAGGATGGGGGCACCCTGAACCAGGCTTGCTGCAGGGAGCCAGGAATGGCCCTCAGAAACCCAATGGAAATGACAACAGTAATGCTAGCTACCTCTTACATAGCACTGTCCTGAGACCTTCACATGCATCACCTCATTTAATCCCTGCAAAACTCTAATGGGGTAGGTGCTAGTATTATGCTTATTTTACAAAACAGAAAACAGGCACAGAGGTAGTAAATAACTTGCCCAAAGTCACACCGCTAGTAAGTAGCAATCTTGTTTTTTTTTAAAAAAACTGGCTTGTGTTAGGACAGGATTCTCAGAGCGCGGGGGCCACACAGAAGTAAAGCAGTTCTTCCTGCCTGGGGATGGGGGGGCGGGAGGAGGCCAGCTCCAACTTCCTGTTGTGGAAACTGAGAACCAGAGAGGGCCAGGACTTACTTGAGCTCACACAGCCAGTGAGTGGGAGCATCAGCACTAGAATGCTGGTGTCTTGACTCCCTGTACTCTTTGCCCCTCTGAACCTCACCTCCCTAAAGAAAAAGGGGCTAGGAGCAGGAACACCCAAACATCGACACCATACAATTAGAGCCCCCCCGAACCCTGTGGCCCCAAATGGTCACCTATGGTGTTACCTAAAAGTTCACTGCTAGAGCGCGGTTTCTAAAGGCACCGAGTTAAGTGTGTGACCATGCATATCATCTGACCTTCACTGCCCTGGTCATAGCACTCTGCGTACTCCTGAGCATATGAGGAAGCTGAGACTTAAGAAAGGGGAAGCCCTGGCCAGGTGGCTCAGTTGGCTGGAGCATTGTCCTGTACACAAAAAGGTCGTGGGTTCGATTCCCAGTCAGGGCACATACCTAGGTTGCGAGTTCAGTCCTCACTTGGGGTGTACACAGGAGGCAACCAGTCAATGTTTCTCTCTCACATTGGTCTCTCTCTCTCTCCCCCCCCACTCCTTCCTCTCTAAAATCAATAAAAGCATGTCCTCAGGTGAGGATTAAAGGTAAAGACACTTGTGCACAGTCACAGAGCTAGGAAGTGGCAGAGTTGTAAGTGCTGTAAGTGTAGGTGCAGCTACTGAGCACCTACCCTGTGCCAGGTGCTGTGCTGGGTGATTTGCATGGTACATTTGCTGACTCCTCCCAATGACTCTGTCAGGGAGGTGCTGGTAATATTCTCAATGGACAGATGTGATAGCTGAGGTATGGGGGTTAAGCAATCTGCCCAGGATTACCCACGTGGTCAGTGGTGGAGCTGAGACTGAAGCCTGGGCAGTCTGGCCACAGGGTCTGGGCTCTGGACTCCTCACTGTCCTGCTGCCCTCTGGCTCTGGAATAGTCTCCAGATGCTCCATGGGGCTACCACCACCAGTCCCAGGGGTGGGCTGTTTCTGCTATTGGTAGCTCATGTGCCATTAAGGACAGGCTTCCCATGCTCCACATGGGGACCTGTTCCCTGCGTGCAGGCAAGGCCCTTCGGGACTGAAGGGATGAGTGGAAACTCACCTGCTAAGCTCCTACTACATGCCAGACACTAACATATGTCCATGTCCTCTGAGTCCCCAAGGAATTCTGCTGGGTAGGATGCAAAATTCCCCTTTTACAGATAAGAATATTGAGGCACAGAGAGGTGAAGTGATTTATCCAAAGGCACACAGCCAGTAGCACTCAAGATGAGACTGGAACCCAGGACTGACTGCAGAGCCCATGCTCTTTCTGCCAGGCTAACGCTGCCTCTAGTGCCCACCATGGACCCCTGAGCAGGAGGGAGCCCCTGGCAGGGGAGGCAGGAAGATGCTCAGGTTGGCTTGGTCAGAGGTTTGGTCACAAATTGGGTTGCAGTGGGCAGTTCCAGCCCTGACTGGGGGGCCACTTTAGCCCTGAGCTCAGGCTGAAGGGAAACCATTCCACGTGGGGAAGAGGAGGCAGCTCCCCCAGGGGACGGAATGAGAAGTATCAGCCCTCTGGCCCCCATCCAGTCCCCACCACTGGGGCCTGGCTGCTGAGGTTCTGAGTGGGAGGAGATTCTGACATCTGGAGGTCAGGCTGATTCATCTCCAAACTCCCAACCCCCAAGAACTTGCATAGAGCCTGGCGCACAGTGGGTGTTCCGTACACGTGAGTAAAGTTCACGGGTGAACCCCAGGGTGATCGTGGTTAAATTGACCTCTCTGCCGCCTAGTACTTCAACGACACCACAACACCCGTTATTCCCAGAGACTTGACTCCACGCCAGGCACCGCCATCAGCACTTTTGGGGCATCATCTCATTTCACCATTTCACCTTCATCCCTCTGAGGAAGGTGCTGCCATTAGCTCCATTTTACAGATTGTAAAACTGAGGCTTTGGAGAGGCAAAGTAACCTGTCCAAATCTTCACAGTAAGTTATTGGGGAAGATGGCAATCCAACTGGGGATCGTCTGGCCTCAGAGTCTATACCCTAAAGTGGAATTGCTCAAAGGGAGACCGTTGGACCAGCTTCATCAGCATCACTTGGTAGCATGTTAGAAATGCAGCACCTTGGGCCCCAGGCCAGAACACTGAGTCAGAATCTCTGGGGTGGGACCCAGCAGTCTGCGCTTTAGCCAGGATCATGCAGCGATTCCAAGGCATGATCAAGTGTGAGTAGTGCCGGTCTAGAACTGTAAGTTATGCCGCCTCTTCAACAACCCTCGCAGCAACCTTCAGAGGGGCTGGAATTAGAAGCAGCTATTATTCGTATTATCATCCCATTTTTCAGACTATAAAACTGAGTCTGGACCAAGACTCAGACCCAAATCTTTTGGTTCCAAGGCCCTTTCTCTTTACAGCATCCGTTTCTCCATCTGGAAACTGAGCGCACGCATCGCACCGAACAAAAGGATCTTCCAGGGACAGGCAACGGTCCGGTCCGTGAATGCTGGGCCCTGGCCATGGTGCTGAAGCTGTTCCCCCCACACCGGACAGTCGCCTTAGGTGAGAGATGGAGCTCCTAGAGGCAGGCGCTCCTGCCTTACAGGCGCAGTGCCGGGCCCTCACCCCCAGAAGCGGGAACCCCAATAACTCAGAACCAGGCTGTATTCCTAGCTGACCCCCAGCTCCCCTGAGTCTGGGAAGTGAGCGAGAGGCCATATTGCGCCTTTAAGAGTAAAACACAGATCTCATGTCTCGGCTGGTCTAAAAAGAGTTAACTCCTTCCTTCCACAGCAAGAGGGGTGGGGATGGAGGGCCAGAGACGGACCCTCGAAGCCAGAACAAGGGCCCCAGCCGCGCGGAGGAGCGGAGGAGCTGAGCCTGGAGGCCTGAAGTGTCCGGGACAGGGGCTCGGAGGGAGGGCCACCGGGACTGGAGGCTGGACCCCAGGAAGCGCTCCTCCTGCCACCGACAGGCCGCCATCCCAGCAGCGCCCGTTCCCTTCCCTTTGCCTTTGTCTCTCTTCTCAGCGCTCCAACAGAGCGGGTCTTTCTGGCAGGGAAAGAGGATGGATATTCCTAGAATTGGGGACGGTGCTCCTGGGGCCAAAGACGGAGCCAGTCACCTCCGGGGACAGCAGCCCGGCGAATCCCGTGTTCTGGCTGGAACCCCGATTCCGCTCTCGTCTTACCCGGGTCTTCGGACCCCCTAAGCCCTCCGGAACCCCTCCCCCCGGCCTCCCAGCCGCCAGGCGCCCCCGGCTCCCCGCTTTCTCTAGCTCTACCTTCTGCGAGCTGAAGGACTGCGTCCAGTGGTACAGAACCAGGCTCTCCTTGGGCCAATGGGCGGGGCTGGCCGCCTCGGGCGCGTCGTGGGCCTCCGCAGGCTTGGCTGCATCGCTCTCCAGCGCCGAGATGGGCCACCAGCTGCAGTTGGTGGGGGTCAAGTTGTTGGGGGTCGCCATGACAGCCCGGGTCCGAGGGCGGAGAGGAGGAGGCTCCGGCGGCGGCTGGCTCTCTCTCGCCCAGCATCACATGGCCTCGCGGAGCCTGCCCCTCTCGTCGCTCCCTCCCGCCCCTCTCCGTGAATGTCATTTCTCACTGGGCGACGGAGGGAGGGAGCGAGGGGATCCCGGGAGGTCCTTCCCTCCTCCTCCCCTTGGCCCGCCCCTGGCCGGCGCCAGACAAGCCACCGGTCCTCTCTGTCGCGGGTGGAAGGGTGCGCGGAGCCGTAGGGAAGCGGGCTATGCCCCCCAGGGGGCTCCTATCTGGCCGGTTCCCTGCCGATGATTCCACCATTGTAAACGCGTTCTGCCTCCCGATCTGCTAAGAAGCAAGCGTTTCTTTAGGGCAACTAGTTACAGAGATCTATTCCTTTTATAAATCAGGGTCTGGAAATAACCTGTCTCTCTATGAAGCTGTTACTTTCTAACTTTTCTCCTTTAGAAGCTTTAAGAGCAGAAGGGAACAAACAATGGTTTATTGTGTGCCCAGGCACTGTTCTAAGGACCTCACAAATATCTGCTCGCTTAGCCCTCAGAATAGCCCTATAAGCCTCATTCTACAGAGGAGGAAACTGAGGCACAAAGAGGCTAAGTGACCTTGCCCAAGGTCACCTAGCTAGTAAGTTGGGGGTGCTGAGATTTAAACCCAGGCTGTCTGGCCCAAGTCAAGGCCACGCTGCTCTCAGCCATAAGGTCAGGTCAACATCAAGCAGCAGCACAGCAAGCGTTCATCGGCCCACGCACTTTACACACATCATCTCGTTTCATCCGCACAGTAATCATTTTTCCCAGGAGAGGAAGGTGAAGCCCAGAGGTGTAAATCGTTGGTCCAAGGTCACATCTCCACCCCAGGAAACTGAGGCCCAAAGAAAGACTGTAACACCTCTACTGTCACATAGTTTATCCTAAACAGTCATGAAAACTTTCCATAAAGCTCCTTAATATGCCCTTGCTTCCCTTACTATAAATACTGCTTTAATTTATTTACCATTGAGCAAATAGACGCACCAGGGAAATGAGCTTCTTAGTTTCCACCACCGCCCCCAACCCCACAAGCCACGCTCCCAAGCACTTCCGGTCACCTCGCCCCCCAGACAAGCACGGCTCTAGAGCAGTCAGCGGCCTTCCTTCTACCAGACAGCCAAAGTCCTGTGGCCCATGGGCTCCTCTTTTTGCTTTGGCTGCCGAGGAAGCTTGGAGCTACACTTTCTGTTAAGTCCCAGTTGCCACATTAAGCCTCCCTCACTTAGCGATTTCTCTTTTTCAAAGTGCCCTGCTGTTCGCAGTTTGATTGTGCAAAGAAGGGTATGCTCTGTCTTGAGGGAAAATGCAAATATCTGTGAATTCAGAGGAGTAAGGCCTTGGAAATTTGATCAAGGTAGAAAATCTTTCCCCTTTCTGTGACTCCAGCCTGGTGTATCTAGGGAGCCAGACGCAGCTGTCACGCTCAATGTGTATTCATCTCAACAAAGGTGTACTCGGCACTTCAATGGCACAAGAGATATAGTGATAAACCAACAGACACTGGTCTGTTCTTTATATTTTTCACTTAGTAATACATCGTGGGAAGAGCTTCCTATCAGCACAGGTCCACCCCATACTTGATAACAGGCTACACTGTATAAATGCACCATAATAAATTGAACGACTCCTATTAATGGCCACATATGCTGTTTCTAACCTTCTGTTATAAAAACAATGCTGCAGTGAGTATTCTTATTCATGTATATTTGTGCACATGTTTGAGAATAATCTGCATGATAAATTCCTAGAAATGAAATTCCTGGATCAAAGAATATGTCTTTGCCCAAGTTCTGTCTTAAGAGGCTGTCCCAATTTATACTCCCCACCAACAGTCTATAAAAGTACCCATTTCCCTACACCCTTGCCAACACAGCATATTTTTAAACTTTTTTGAATCCATGGGTGAAAAATGGTACCTCACAGTTTTGACTTGTTTTTGCCTTGTTATAAACATTTTCAAACATATGAAACATCATGCAAGTAGCTCAGTGCACACCCCTGTGTCTATCACCCGGATATCAGCATTCTTAAAAACCCGCCATGTCTGTTTACTTTGGGGGAGAGGGTTTGAAGTATTTGAAACAAATCACAGGCACCCTGATGTTTACACACTAACAACTCAGTACTACTTTATACCTAACACAGGTCATTTTCTTACATAAAACAACACATTTTTTCACATTAAAAAATTAACTATAAGTCCCTAATATCTAGTTCATGTGCAAATTTCTCCAGTTGTACCAGATATGTCTTCATAGCTGATTTCAACCAAAATCCAATTAAGGGCCATGCAATAAATTCTGTTGTTACTCCTTAAGTCTCCAGAATGGTCCTCACTCTTTTTGATTTTTCCCCGTGACACTGGCCCACGAAGACACTGGCCAGCGTCCTGTACAAGGTTCCACTTTGGGATTCGCCTGATGGGTCATTGTTATGTCCTTTCACTTGTCTGCCTTGTATTTCCTGTAAACTGGTACTTAGGTCTAAGCCAGGCAGTAAAAGACAAATACCACATGATGTTACCTATGAGTGGAACCTCATCAACAACACAAACAAGTGAGCAAAATAGAACCAGATACGTGGAAATAAAGAACAAAGTGACAGTGACCAGAGGGGAGGGGGGCAAGAAAGGGAAGGGTCAGGTCAGGGAACATGCATAAAGGACCCACGGACAAAGACAATGAGGGCGGGGAGGACTGAATGTGGGAGAGGAGGGTGGGCAGGGCAGGGGAGAGGAATGGGGGGGAATGAGGACATCTGTAATTGAACAACAATAAAAAAGTTTAAAAAACTAAAGGGTAGATTAGATTCAGGTTAAACATTTTGGGGGCAAGAATTTAATACTTCACGGGTGGTCTGTGCGCCTCATTTTGCCTTCCATCAGGAGGCCCATGATATCTTGTCGTTCCACTATTAATGATGCCAAGTTTAATTACTAGGTCAAGGTGGTATCCACGTCTCTCCTCTGTCCATTTCTCCTCTTCCCACCAGAACCTTGTGGGTATCCAGTTCCTCACTCATTGATGGTCCTCGAATGAGTCTATTATCAGGGATTGTAAAATGACTTTCTAATTTTGTCATTTCATTTGCCTTTATCAGCCAGCATTCTTTATTTGAATTTCATTAATTATGAGTGAAGCTGACCATCCTTTCAAATGCATAAAAGCCATTTAAATTTCTTTCCCAGCAAATTGTCTGTGTTTTCCATGGGGGCCTGGGCAATTGCAGCACTGTATGAGGAGTGCAGTGACTGGGGTGAGGACAGGGGTTGTGGCAGAGCTGA
The DNA here is from genome assembly GCA_004026765.1 of Micronycteris hirsuta. Classification (NCBI taxonomy): domain Eukaryota; kingdom Metazoa; phylum Chordata; class Mammalia; order Chiroptera; family Phyllostomidae; genus Micronycteris; species Micronycteris hirsuta. The sequence continues at coordinate 61,536 of PVJI01003699.1, read as the reverse complement.
GAAGGGACATCCGGCTTGCCCCACCTCCCCAGGTGCTGACCCCGTGGAGAAGCCTTTCAGGATGCAGTGGCTCTCATATGGGTTTCTCCAAAGCAGATCCTGAGACAAGAATCTAAGGATAAGCGATTACTTTGGGAGATAAGGGAAATCCTGGATGTGAGACTGGAAAGGCAGCCAAGGAAGGTGTGTTGTCAAGGAAGTTGGCACTGTAAGCAGCTGGAGCTTAATCACACGGGGGAGTTCTGAGGCCGATGGAGAATACCTCGGGGTACCCCACCTGAGAAGGAAGAGAGGTGGGGTATTTACATACCCAGTTCCACCAGTCATCCCTCTAGGATTGCTCCCCGGAGAGCGTTAACTCTTCAGCACTTCAGGCCTGTCCTGCAGTGGGCAGAGTGGGTTCCAGCGACCACAAAAAGCCGTCCAGGCAACAAACGTGGGTGCTGCCAGCTGGGGGTTAGCCTGTGTGCACTAAAATGGTAAAAGTGCGTGGGGAGAGACAGGTAGGGCACTGCCGGCAGCCACTCAGGGGCCTCTAAGCAGAAACGCTAACTAAGGATGAGGAGCAATTAGCTAAGCGACAAGAAGACGGGAAAGGGATGCACGCTCCAGACAGAGATGGAGCAGGTGCAAAGGCCCAGGGGTGAGAGTGAGAGCAGTGTGCCTGAGGGACCGATGGCTATTTATCTGCCTGGAGGCAGGAATGAGAGAGGAGGCTGAGCGGTCATGCCAGGTCTGTTCACCCCCTTTAGGAGTTGTCACATGTTGAGGGTCCTGGGCAGTCACTGGAGAGTTTTAATCAGGGAAACAACATCCAGTTTGGGTGCCAGAAATCTGAAAAAGGCCTGAAGCATGTATATCGACATTCCCACATATTAATTCACACTGGGGGCTAGATGCTTCCTGCCAGTGATGGGATTTCTCATGCCCTTCTTCCACGGCAACCGGGGACGGGAACGGGCTCAGTAGGCCACCTAGAGGTTGCCACTGAAGGTGAACTTGGCACAGTGAGACAGGAACCTCAGGGAAATATTCCACTTGGGCTCACTACTGGTAAATTTTATATATATATATATGTCACTATAATATAATAATGGCTATTAGGGTTTTCCATGCATCAGAGACTGGGAAGCACTTCACAGTCATTATCTTCATCGAGGTGATGTTATTGTTACCCCGGTAACACAGACGAGGAAACCAGTGCTCAGATGAAGTTACTGTCAGCCCAAAGCCAAGGGCTAACAAACGCCCCTGTCTGTAGACAATAGAGTTCTAAGTGTCCAGACAATAAGGGATTAGATAAATTAAGAAATTAGAGTATATCCATACCATGAAATAATTTATGTCCACTAAATAATAAAGGTTACAATTAAAATATCATGATGAAAACCAGCGTACAATTATATATGTTACTCTAAAAATCCTATTTAGCTGAGATTCCTATAATCTTTAAAATGTAAAAGAAAAAAACCAGGCTACTAAAAACGTATGTACAATTCAATTTTCAGACATATAAGTTATAGAAGAACAGCCCATTAAAAGTAGTTACATGGTTAGACTGGGTGTGAATGAAGACAGGACTAAGAGGAGATCCTGAGTGATTTTTTAAAAATTGGATTTTCTGGTTTTCCTACTATTGTGGATGGCATTGCATCCCAGCAAAATCCGTATGATTGAGTCCTAAACCCAAATGTGACGATATTTGGACAGAGGGCCTTTGAGGAGGTGATTATGGTTAAATCAGGCCATCAGGGTGGGGAATAGTACAAGAGGGCTGGGGCCTTATCAGAGGAAGAGACACCAGAGCTCTCTCTCCTCAGTCAAGCACCAAGGAAGAGACCGACCCTGGTGAGGGCTTGGTCTTGGGCTTCCAGGTTCTAGAACTGCGAGAAAATACATTTCCGCTGTTTAAGTCACCCGGTTTGTGTCCAAGCAGACTGATACACCTAGATAGAAGTGCACTATTTGTACCTTTCAAAAAATATTCAGCCCTGGCTGGTGTGGCTCAGTGGACTGAGTGCCGCCCTCGGAACTGAAAGGTGGCCAGTTTGATTCCCAGTCAGGGCACATGCCTGGGTTGCTGGCCAGGTCGCCAGTTGGGGGCATGCAAGAGGCAACCAATGGATGTTTCTCTCCTCTCATACGTGGATGTTTCTCTCCCTCCCTTCCTCTCTCTAAAAATAAATAAAATCTTTAAAAAATATTCGAAGTTGTTAAAAAAGAGATACTGCTTGATTTTTGCCTTATAGAGGAAAAGCTGGCCCTGGTCCTTGAACTACAGGAAAGAGGGAAGGAATTAACACAGTCCAAGTGTCCTCTCCCAGACCCCTTACAGAAATCCCAGGAGAAGAGTACTAATGTCACCAGTTGACAGATGGGAAAATGGAGGCTCAGAAAACACAAGGCCTGACCCCAGCGCAGCAGAGCTGGGGACGGGACCCACGTCTATTTGATCCAGATGCACCTGAGCTCTCCCCCCCACCACTGCCTCCATGTAGCTGATGCTGAAACGGCCGTAGACACAGGTGGGGTGAGGGTGCCTGATACCCTTCAGCCTGTAAGGATCACGAAGGAGGTTTTCTTCCAGCTCTGGATGGAGAGACAGTTCTCCTGGGAGTCAGAAGGTACCTGAAGGAATTCACTGTGAAAAATCCTAATGGCCAATGCATCTACTTTCTACATCTGTGACATCGGGGCCTGCTGACTGAGGGAGCTACAGAGACCAGAGAGCCGTAACCATGAGGCCGACCAGGTACGAACCCACAGGGGGTGGTGGGGCCAAGGGCACAGTTCCACCCCAGGGGGACAGCAGCTCCTGGCTCCAGTCAATAGCTGTGCCAGGTTTTCAAGAAACTGGGAATCTAGATATTTGTTTTGAAATTGCTCATTTAAAGTTTGTTGACAAATTTTTTAAAATCAGGCATAACAAAGCATATCTGTGGGCTGGATCTCAGCCCTTACACAGTCAGTTTGCAGCCTCGGTTTTAGATAACTGTTACCATAATCCTGAAGGCAATGTTAGTTAGCATAGCACTGTCACAAGTAAACTGCCCAATCACAGCAGCTTTACCCAAAAGCTTGTTTTTTGATCACATGAAGTCCAATTAGCAGCATGTGGGGGAGGAGCAGGGAGCCATGTCAACCTTCCCATGTGGCTTTCAAGATCACCCAGGCGCTGATATCCAACGATCATTGATATCCAATGGGCAGATAGTGAAGAAAGAGAGCAGAGGACCATGTAAACACTCCACAGTCTGCCCATGTTGCCTTGGCCAGAACTCAGTCCTGTGTCTGCCCCGCCCCCCGCCCCCACAAAGGCTAATGGGAGCTGGGAAGTGTAGTCCCTGGCTGTGGCAGCCACTTTCCCACAACTGTACCCTACGGACTAGGCACACAGGTTTCTGGGGGATGCTCACCCATCTCTGCCTCCTGCAGGCATTACCATCTCCATCGCACAGATGAAGAAATAAATCTCAGAGAGGCTAAGTGAGCTGTGGGAAGGCAGGTAGTCAGGAGCACTGGTTTTCTGAGTCCAATCCAGAGACACTTCTTCCACCTCAGTGCTTCCCAAACTTGCCATCTCATAAGAATCAATTCCACCACTTGTTACACATACAGGTTCCGGGACCTTGCCCCAGACCTTGAGTCTGAGTCAGGAAGGAGTGTGGTAACCTGTATTTCCATCAAGAATCTCAGATGATTCTTTTATTAGGCTCTATACCAGGGGTTACACCTTAGAATTATGTGGGGAGCTTTGTGAAATGCTAATCTCTTGGCCCCAACCCCTAGAAATTCTGACATTGACATTTTATGAAACCTCCAGGTGACCAGTGACTGTGATGTGCAGCCAGGACTCAAAACCACTGCCTCAGCCCCCAACCAGTGGATGGGTCACCTGAAGGGTCACCTGAAGGAGCTTTTCAAACTAAAGCAACAAGAGAGAAAGAAATAGATGGAGAGAGAGGGGTACCGAGGCAGGTGAGAGAGACAGAGATAAAGAGATACCAATGAGTGAGACTCTACCCGGGAAATCAACATTAACAAAAAACTCCAAATGATTCTAATCTGCAGTCTGGCTGGAAACCTACTGAATAAATGGAGCAGAAGATTCTTAATCAGTGTGCTTGGGTGAGCCAAACTTTCCGTATTTTTAAAGCATCTCAAGGGATTCTGATACCGCTCTCCTAGGGCTTCGCTACTCAGAGGGTGGTCTAAAGTATCAGTACGTCGCTGGGAACTGGTACGAAATCCAGAATCTCAGGCCGTACCCGGGACCCGCTGCATCAGAACCCACAGCATAAAAAGACCCCTGGAGATGAGCACACACCTCAGTGCGAGAGGCGCTGGTCTAAGGCACACAGCCTCTCTCTGGGACAACAGCAGACCAGGCCCTTGGACCAGGGCTGGCTCATCCTCTCCCCCTCCCTGCCCATCTCCTGAAGCCGTAAAACCATTTCAAGTGCCACCAGCACAGTTGGTCCTCAGAGGTCTGGGCCTCACTGCCCCCATGCTGTGGCCATCTGTTCAGATACTCTGCTGGGACGTGTGGGCACACGCATGGTTTGATGAACCAACAGGGGGCTCATGGACCTTCCTGCTGGGGAAGGACAACCCAGATGCTGGGTATTGCCTTGAGGACCAGACCATGGGACTGGGAGCTTCACCTGAAGATCTAAAGATCTGCAGGTTGGAGAAGACAGACAGACTTGTTTTGTGAGGTTCTGGGATCAATCAGAAGAAGATAGGGGAGGGGAGGGGGTTACAGTTTAATATAAGGAAAAGTTTCAGACAGAGGTATAGTAAGCTTTCTGCTCCCTAAGGAGAACCAGCGGAAATTGAATGGCCTTCATTCAGGGGCTCCTGGAGGTAACCTCTGGATTGGATGTGAGCTGGAAAGAGACCCCCACTCAAGGTTGAAACACGCAGTCCCCACAAAGCAGGGAGGCTGGGCCAAAGAGCGAGAAGAGCATGGGGAGTGAGAGAATTTAGGGGTCTCCTGTGCCATTGAGACATGAAGGCAGTTTGGTTAAACACAAACTATTGTTTGTGCATGAAATAATTTCCATGTTGGTCTCCACTAGTTTGAAAGCTCAGGGAGGTCAGTGGCTGGACTGCCTTGTGGAGTTCATATTGTAGGGTCTGGTCTGGCATGTCGCAGCATTTGCCCAGTAAAGAATTGATTTAAATGTAAATAGCTGAAATGAGCATTAAACCCGTTTGTCTCTCACTGGTCATTTTTGTGCACTGTGGGATAATTAGGCATCCCTTTGTGCCCTTTGGAACATTTCTGCCACTTGTTCCTATTGTCCATTTTTTTTCTTGTTTTCTCATGCACTTCTAATTCCTTTTCACCCAGCTTCCATCTGCGCATTTTTCACAATGGCGAACGGCTAAAGTATCCTAAATGGGCCATGAAAAGGGGCTTTATTAAATCATCCAGGGGCTCTCTCCTGCCAAAGCCCGCCCATCCATCAACCCAAAAACCTCTCGTCTGGACAGATCCCAGGAAGACGCCAACAGCAGGTTTCTGAGTGAGTGGAATTATGGGCGTTCTCTGTGGACTACTTTTTGCTTGGCTGTATCTCCTGACATTTTTTCCGTTCTGAGCATCTATTACTTTTAAATAGGAAAGACTAACCAACAGGAAGTGGATTGTTTCTAACCTCTATTTCTTTATTTATTAATTTTAGAGAGATAGATAGATAAATATACAGATAGAGAGGGAGACACTGATGTATTGTTCTACTTATTTATGAATTCATTGATTGATCCTTGTATGTGCCCTGACAGGGGATCAAACCTGCAACCTTGGCATATTGAGACAACGCTCTAACCAACTGAACTATCTGGCCAGGGCCTCTAAACTCTGTTTTAAATCTCTAAACCATTGTAGCCAGCTTTATATAATTGGCAATGTTTTTATTTGAGAAAACTGCAAATTGAAAACAGAGTGAATGCTCCCAATTACCAGGTAGCAAGGAAGTGGAAGCCAAAGAAGTAAAGTGATTTATCTGTCCCAGGTACACAGCAAGGCAGGGGCAGAACTCAGGCCCTGACCTGCAGACTCCGGTTCTTTCTATCACTCCCTTCCCTCCTTCCCACCGAGAGCCCCTTACTGCTTTCCCTCTCACTCAGCAATGCAGGGATGTGTCAAGCATTCCCGGCCTCACAGATTGTAGACTCCGTTCCACTGACATGATTTGTGTGGATTCTAGAGTGGAGACAGCTACCAGACCAGGCAGGCAGCCTCCACATATGCCTTTGTTTACTGGAAAACCAGAGTGGGCTGCAGATCCAATGCACAGAACTGCTGGCAGAAGCCCTGTTCCGGACCAGGAGCTGTCTGTCTGCTTTGAGAGGCTGCTATCCGGTGATCCGCCAAGGCTGCAGGCGAGACTATGCCACTTCGACCATATGACACATTGTCTTGAGAATATCCAGGTATTACTGACAAATTCTCCGTGAACACTTCCTCCAGGCTGGCTCCAGCTTGCTCTGAGCCAAATGGAAGGGGAGGCGGGCACTTCTCCAGGAGTCCTTGCCATGCTGGGCAGGGCTCAGGACTGGGCTCCATGCCTCTTCCATTTGACAGGACGTAGTGGAGGGAATGTGAATGCGTTCATGCTGCACCAGAACCTACACCAGCAGCTCCAGGCTCTGCAGAAGCCCTAGGGGCTTGGCTCAGCTGTGCCAGCCTGGGAAATTCACAAAGTAAATGGATCACAGGTTTCACAGCTGAGAAATGAGCATGAGGATTTTTTTTCCTCGTGTTTGGGCAGATAAGTCCATGGTGGGTGTTGTGGGTTGGCGCAGGAAACATTTTTTGGAGCCCCGGTCTGTGATGAGGAGTTTCTCCGGGCTATGGTTCTTGGAGGTAGCTCCTGGGTCTGGGTGTCCACTGGGAGAATGTGCTTTGAGAGGGCAATAGAGAAATCCTGAAGGCAAGAGGATGAGTGACTGAAACCTGAAGTGCTGATCACTTCTCAAGGCCTATATGGAGGATTTCTTCCTGTACCATATCACGGTAAAACAAGCAGGCACTCACATGGTTAAATCTTAAGAACAGACTGCACAGTAACACTCAAAGAGACAGATTTTTTAAAAAAATTAATGGCTTTTCAAAAACTACAAAATAATACATGCTCATTATAACAAATTTAAATAATATACAAGCTAAGAAGTAAACGTAACTCCGTTCTCCTGAAGAGGTACGAGGTAAAATAAGGTACCGCTTTCCAAACCACCAGACTGGCGAGATCAGAAAGGACGGCGACGTGCAGCACCGCACACGCAGGGGTGCCGGCCGGGGCCTGCCAGCCCCAGCGCGCCTCTCGCAGCTCTTTGTTGTGGGGACCGATCTGTTTATTGAAAGATGTTAAGCAGCTACCCTGGCCTCTAGTGACCCACTAGATAGCAACAGATTCTTCACCACTCCCTCCCAGGCGGGGACAACCCAAACCGTCTCCAGGCACTGTCACACGGCCCCCTGACCACTGCCACCGAGGTGAGCAGAACCCGGCAGTTTGATGGATCTATCACGTATTCAAATTTGTCACCGGCGGTCTTCCTTCAAAATACATTTACAAAGGTAGAAACTTGTCTGAGCAGCATTTTCGTCCAACACCATTGGTAATATTTTAAAAAACTGATAACAATCCAAATGACATTTGTCCCTTGTCCATGCGTATACATGAAAAATGCCCAAATATAGGAAAGAATTAAATAGCTCTGATGTAGAGAGTTCTTCAAGATAAAATTGTTGAGGGGAAAAGCGAAGGTGTAGAACAGTGTAGAGGACATCCTTTTAAAATTTAAAGAACAAAGCTGTATGAGCAAGTGTGTGTGTGTATACATACGTTGAAAAAATTATAGAAATTTTATATATTTTTTTTCTTTTTTTTTTTAATTTTTTATTTTATTTTTAGAGAGGGAAAGGGAGGGAGAAAGAGAGGGAGAGAAACAGCAATGTATGGTTGCCTCTCACATGGCCCTCACGGGGACCTGGCCCGCAACCCAGGCATGTGCCCTGACTGGGAATCGAACTGAGACCGCTTGGTTCCCAGCCCGCGCTCAATCCACTGAGCTACACCAGCAAGGGCGAAATTTTATATATTTTTTAAATTTTTTTACTTACTAGTTCTATAGAAAGAGAGGAGGGCAGGGAGAGGGAGAGAAACATCAATTTGTTGTTTCACTTATTGATGCGTTCTTTGGTTGATTCCTGTAGGTGTCCCGACCAGGGATCGAAACCACAACCCTGGCACATTGGGACGACGCTGACTGAGCCACGTGGGCCAGGGCTGGACATATGTATCTTCAAAGCCTGGAAGGAGGTGTACTAAATCACAAACACTGGTGATCTGTCTGCGCAGCAGGTGGAGGGCTGCAGGCGGGTAGTATATGGAATTTTCCATTTCTGCCTTAAATACTTCAGCATCACTTGCACCATTTTACAAGCACATTGTAGAAGAAAGGTAACAATAAGAAGTAGAAAAGACAAACAGGAAAAGATAGAAGGAGTCCTCTGAGGAGTACTGCCTGTTCTCTCTGGACTATGGAAACTTGGCTTAAGGGGTTCCTCGTTGTGCGCACTTTAAAGATTTCACGGCAACATCCTATGTACCACCGCATCAGATCCTCAAAGCAAGTCTTCAAAGTTGGCAGAGGAGGGGAGTTATTTTCATCTTGCAAACGGGGAAACTGAGACTAAGAGAGTACAGTGACTTGCCCAAGGGCCAGAAATGGTGGCCCAGGAGAAAGAGGGAACCCAGGTCTCTGGAGTCCCAGAGACCTCCACCTCGTACCCCACAAATAACCGGAGCAGATCCAGCTACCGGCTCTTACAATCACGGGCCTAGCATGCTCGCTTGCTTGCACTCCTACCTGTGGTTTCTACTCCTTCAACTCCTCTTCAGTCCTTATTCCTTCAACCAACGCTGGTATTCATCTCCCAAAGTAAATTCTCATCTCTCTGGATCTCTTTTGCAGAAGACATCGTGCTTTGGGAGGAGCGGGGATTTGAGATCTGGCCCTGTTACTCTTCAGCCCACCAAATGGCTTTACCTCTCTGGGCTTCATCTGTAACACAAACGTACCAAACTCCCAGAGTGGTTTTAACGATGAGAGCAATGATGTGTTTGAGTGCATTTTGCAAATCAGAAAGGACTTACAACAGTTCATCTTAACAAAATTCAGTTCTAGCTCTTCCTGTGGGTTAGAATAAAACTGGTAAGAAACTGCAAGCCTACGCTGAATGGAAATCTGGGTGAGAAACAGGACACAAAGATTGGCAATCTATGCTGAGAAGACCACACACAGTTTCAGATAATGGGTCAGTCTGCCTAAGCTCATGCCTTACCTGAGCCAGGTTCCTTTGGAACCTGTTACCGGGCTTTGGGACCTGTGCTGCCACCAGAGAGAGATACCACATGCTGAACATTCTCAGGCAGGGGGAACAGTGAAATAAGGAAACCCAAAGTATTACTAGCCCCACGACTCTATTTCCACCCACGGGAGAACGGATTGGACAAGAAGCAAGTCAGTATGTCCATCCAGGGTACACGACACTGCTGTTAATCCGTTCACAGTATACAAAGTAACAATGCAGAAGTGCCTTGGTAATGGGACCGGCTCCTTCCATCCCAGCAATAGTGGTAATAGCGACCTTGTAAAGGAAGGGCAGCAATAAAGGACAGACTTAAACAAGCTCATCTCGCTGCTGGACAGGGTGTGATGAAGTAGGCCCGAGGTGCGTGAACAGTCAACGACCCTTCGTTTACAATTTTTCAGCGTGTTATTGGAGACTTTAAACAGTTTGTACTTTCTCACCCAGGAGTTGTGGGTATAAAATTCTATTCTAAGAAAATAATCAGACTCACAGTCAGATGTATATAAATATATACACACATTTTCATACACATATATACACACAAAGAATGATTTTCAGGTCAGATTTATTATAGCAAACATATAAACGTATGTGTGTGCTCACGCGCACACACACAACTGCCCAAAAATAGAGAAATGATCAACTATGGAAGATATTATGAATATATTTAAATGATGCACTATTATAGTTATCAAAATCATGTTTTTGAGGAATATTTTGACATTGCAAATGCTTACATGAAAAAAGAATATAAAACTATATACCGTTTATCAGCAATTAAAATATATACATTTAAAAAGATAAAAATAGCAGCTAACGTTTACTGAATGCTCACTATGCGCCACGCAGTGTCCTAGTACATTACTCAATTCTCCCCCGGCCCACCACTGAGTCAGGTGCTGTCGTTATCCCCATTTTTTCAGAGTAAATGCAGGCGCGGGGCTTGGGCAGAGTGTCCAAGGCCACGGCGAGGAACAGAGGTGGTGAGGCAGGACTTCCAACAAAGCCAGTCTGGCTCCCGGGGCCTCTGCAACTCCAGGGCAAAATGCTGACAGCTGTCATCACCGAGTGGCAGGGCCGACATACAATTTTTTCTTTATGTTTTCCAAATTTTCTCTAGAGGCATTTTTTTTTGTTGTTAAAATTAGTTTTTATTAGGCCCTACCTAATAGGTAGCTCAGTTGGTTCGAGCCTTGTCCTGATAAACCAAAGTTCTGGGTTCGATCCCAGGGCAGGACACATACAAGAATCAACCAATGTTTGCATAAAAGTGGAACGACAAATCAATGTTTCTCTCTAAATCAATAAATTAAAAAATTAGTTTTTATTATAAAAACATTATAGTAACACTTTAAAAATACTTCCAAAGTATGGGACGGTATTAATAACCTACGAGCCAGACAGATGGAAGGTAATGAATCAAATGCAATTTGATTTAACTACGCTGAAACGAGCCAGGGAAGGCAGAAGACTAGGCTTGGAGGGACAGATAACCTGTTCGATTTCAAACACACCGCATCTCACCAGGTGTCTGTGGGATGTCCACGCAGAGACGACTAGATCAGGGGCACAGAGCTGTGGTGAAAAGACATACGGCTGGGGACCCAGCAGGCGAGCAGATATTGCTAAAGCTGCAGAAGACATTTATTGTTCCTGCCTGCCCTTCCCTCTACCCTTTTCTCCGGGTAATAGCAACCCAACTTTTCCTTTGGGGAAGTACATCACCCATTTGATGTGGTCTTGGTGAGACAGTCAGAGTGCCCCACTCTCCAAGAGGTGGGGACGTTTGTCAAACTAAAGGAGAACACTTCTTGAGATCGAAACCAATATACTTCTTTCTAAATCGTTGTTCTATTACAGTTGTCCCTATTCCGCCCCCCAACCTCATTGCTCTTCCCTGTCCCACCCGCCCTTTGTTGCTGGTAATTCCTGATTCTTGGAAGCCTGCAGCTCCCCCGCCATTTAATGAATGGCCTTTGCTGCTCAGGAAGCCAATGCTCAGCTCTGAGTTTGAAATTTGGTTTTCCTGAGTCCACAGTGAGGTAAGAGCCTTAAAACTGGCTTTGTTGAGGGACAAAAGGGTTTCCTAACTTCCAAACTCTTGTTTTGCAGATTAAGAGCACAACTTGGGGCTGAGAAGTTTTCATATAGCAAAAAGGGAGAAAGGTCTTTCTGGGCCAGCCCAGGAAAAAGATCAGGACAAAAGTTCAGATGCAAGTGTCCCGGGCCACCTTCCTCTAAGGTCAAATCCCCTACATGGGGCTCAGAAGCCCTAGACAGGTCAAGAATGCTGGTGCCCCAATTCCCTGAGCAGAGCCAAGGGAGGGCCCCGCACTGGTCACGCCACAGCACCGAGGTGGCACCTGAGCTGTAAGAACAGTCCTATGAGATAACGGGGTCGACAACGGTGGCTCCCATCCTTTGACCTGTGTGCCTGTAGGCAATCTGGAAGGGTAACAGGTCCCCTCAAGGGGTCTTGTGGATGGGCTAAGTGGGCTGATGGATGAGGAAAGGCCAAAGGCAAGATGTCAGGGCTAGGGCCCATGAGGATCTTATGACTGGGAACACTGGCAATTTTCATGATGCTAAGCCATTTTCATGATTTTGCTCAGGAAATGAATCAGGTCAGCCCTATCTTGGTGGTTCCACCAGAACCCATGACGGCTGGGTGCAGGTCTAAAGCCAGCCACGTGGCAACGCAGCTAAGACCAGCGAAGGAATAGCATCTGAACCACAACGCTCACCCACTGTCCCCTCCTATCCAGATGCAGGGAGAAGGGAAAGAGAAGGGGGAGTGGAGAATACCTTGAAATATTGAATGTTTATGCAAAATATAGTACTGTGAGCCAGAAGAGACTGAAACACGCCCTAAAATTGGGAGAATGGAAGCTTAAGAACCAGATGAGATCAGCTGAAACAGAAAAGTTGCATCGTCTTTGCACCTCTGAGTAGCAGTGGGTAAAATCCAACCCTGCCATTGGGGGCCAACCAGAGCTTCTCTCCTGGAAACCCGAGTCTTGTACAGAGGAACACATGTGCAGAGGGACACATGTAAGAGCATAAGTGTGTGGCACTGAATCCGTCTGACGGCAATGCCCCTGGGAGGCTGCTGTGAATGGCTCCGGACCCCCAGAGCACACGCAGGGTGAGGGAAGAGTTCCCGAGTGTTTGGCTGAGCCAGGAAAGTGTGCTACAACAGTTCAAATGCAGAATAAGTTGAAGACTTTTCTCAAGACACAACTTAATTTAAATTAAAAAAAAAATAGCCATTGAGAAATTGGCAAATATAAGAAGTATGGAGTTTATATATGCACACACCTAAAATAGTCAATTAAATTATAAAATGTTTTTTTAAAAAAAGAAGTATGAATGCCTAAAGGCTGAGCCAAACAGCTCTTTAAATTGTTAACCGCTGTTGCTTTGCATAGGTAATATTTATACACTGTCAGGATTCAAAAGTCAGAACACAGGTCCACACTAGGAAGTCGAGCTGCCCCTGCCCTATCCCTGCCATTCTCTGAAACCTACTTCGTGTCCTGTACGTCTTTTTGACATGTTTTTACGCAGACACAATCAATACAAATACATACTTTTGCATTTTGCTTTTTCCACTCACTATACCTCAGAGATCTTTCCTAAGACCACGAAGAGTTCCTTTTTCTAGCTACACAGTATTTCTGTGTATGGCTGCACCCGGTTTGTGCCTGGTCCCCTACAAATAGACAGCCATCTGGGTCGTTTCCAATCCTTTGCTATTGCAACCAATGCTGCAATAGGTAACCTTTTACACCAGTCATTACATAAATATATGTAAAATGTCATCTACAGGGAGGATGCCAGGCTTGTCATTTTTGTAAATATTGTCATTTCACAATCCCACCAGAAATGTCTGAAAGTGCCTGTTGCCTATTGCCCCACTCCCTGCCTCCAACCCCATCCTAGTGCTGTCAAATTTGGGGATTACCACCAACCCGATAGGTTAAAAGCATCTCAGTATGCTTTCAACAAGCATTTATCTTTTGAAGATTGAGACTGCGCATCTGTTTAAGGGCCATTTTTCTTTCTTTTTCTGTGAACAATGTGTTCGTTTCTGTTGCTCATTTCCTCCACCCTGCCGCTACAAGCTCTTCACCTGGGGTCTGAGGTTTTCTCAGAGGGGCTCATGACTCAGAGATTAAGAACTATTGGGAAAAGAAGAACAGCTCATCCTAATCCAAGACATATCTGTGGCATCCATACAAAGATTTGTTTTAAACTTTTAACTGAAGTTTAATATACATACAGGAAAAGGTTCACATTCTGTGTGTGCACCTTGTGACCTGAACACACTTCTATGAGCAATGTCAGATCCAGAGACAGAATGTCACCAGCACCCCTGAAGTCCTGCTCAGTACTCCTTCCAGTCCTCACTGTTTAGATTTTCATCTGTAGCTTTACTGCTTGATTCTATTTTTTGGCCTTAACACCTTCATGATGTTGTCACAGTTTTTTTAAAGGTTTTATTTATTTATTTTGGGGGAGGGGAAGGGATGGAGAGAGGGAGGCAGACATCAATGTGCGAGAGATACACTGGTTGGTTGCCTCTTGCATGCCTCCACCTGGAGACATGGCCTGCAACCCAGACAGGTGCCCTGACTGGGAATCGAACCAGTGACCTTTCGGTTCACAGGCCGGCACTCAATCCACTGAGCCACACCAGCCAGGGCATCATCATACAGTTTAAATCACAAAGTTCAAATGAGTGAAAATTTGAGAGAAGGCAGGATTCTGGGTCTTCCAAGTTTTGAAAATGCACTGTAAAGGGCCTTCTCACACTTAAGGGAAGAGAATCTGCAGTCCTAGGGCTCCCTCTGCAGGTGATTGGGAACTCCGGGGAAAAGCCTCCCACCCGCTCCTGGAGCTCTGAAAACTGTCCTAGGACTGAAGTTGCTGCAGACTAAATCCAAACAGTGTAGAGGGGTGTGGCCAAGTCATTTAACGGGCATCCAAAGGTCCTCACTCATTCCCCACTGTGTAACCCAACATTTCAGAAAAGCGACTATTAAATACCAGACCGTAATAGTTTCGGGATATGAAGAAAATGCCAGGAAAGTGCAGTTAATCTCTTCCCCAACTTTCACCAGTTTGCCCCCAAAACAAGACTGCTGTAAAAAGCTCTGCTGCTAAAACCTGTCAAAGGAGTCAACAGCCCCCAGTTATGACTGTCAGAAGCCAATGGGCAACTGTGATTATTTGCTGAGATGACTGACTGACTGATGGACTCACTCAGTCATTCAATACACATGGGGGCAGGCCCTGTGCTAGGTACCAGCACCTGATGTGATGGAGTAAGTGTGAAGTGCTATGAGAGCACACAGCGTAGGGGCATTTAACCTACACGGGGAGAACAGGAGCTGAGGGATGGAAAATTGGGTGAAAAATGTTACAGACAATTCTTGCCCTCCAGAAGCTTGAATCCAGCTGGAGACACAAGAAATGTGTGGGCAAAAAGCTAAAAAATAACTTAAGGAGGCACCTTACGAAGTCCTAAGTGACATGTTTCCAGAGTCCCAGAGATGTGGCGGGGCTCTGGGCTGGCAGAGGTGGCAGACGACAGACTGAGGAGCTAGAGGCGCTTCGGTTGTGGTGGCATTCATCTGGTGACCACCAAGTGAAATCCATGCCAGGAGAGTGGGAAGGGTCACCATCACCAAGGGTAAGTCCTTCACATCGCAGGTCCAAGAATTCTGCTGCATCAAGGTGCCCAGAGCTGATCAAACTCACAGGAGTGGACTCAATTTATGTCGATGATGACCTATAAACCAGATGCCAACTTACCAACTTGCAGAGGGAAAGGTACCTTCCCCAGAAGTGGAATGCCTGCGCTGGCCTTGCAGGGTTCACCTTCTTTCTTTCCGTTATTTCCCACCCTCTCATGGCGGGCCCTCACCTCTCCTGAGGCTTCAACAGCCACCCACATGCTGACTCCAAATCTCTATTTCTAGCCTGAATCTCTCACTTGAGCTTCAGACTCGTGTACCTTCCTGCCCTGTGCAGACCACCACGCAGCTGCCCCCACAGCTCTCAAGTTCAGTGTGTCCAAGCTGAGCTAACACTTAGAGGCATCTAATCATATGGAGGCTGTGGGAGCAGACTCTGGCCAGACTGCCCTGGTTCCAATTCTAGCTCCACCACTTAAAAGCCGTGTAACCTTAGGCCAGTTTCTTTACTTCGGTTTCCTCACCTGGAAAGTGAAGACGACAATGGTAAGCTCATAGGAGTGCCGTGAGGATGAGAACGCCTTTTCTGACACACAGTTAAGAGCTATAAAAGTATTATCTTTTACTATTATCATCCATTTAAATATTGTTGTCTGCTTCCTGTCACCCGGATTCAGTAGTTACATTAGAAATAGGAGGCAACACCCATTCAGTTGCTCAAACCAGAAAGCAAATTATTATTGTCCACTTTCGCCCACTGCTCCTTCCGTACACATTCAATCTCTCACCGAAGCCTGATCTATGCAATTTTCCATTTGTTCACTTGTTTTCCATTCCTAAGGCCACCTGCTCTTGCAATCACTGCAGTCTCAGGCCTGGGTCACCGTGCCATCCAGGAGGAACCCAGAGTAATCTCTTTAAGGTAAAAAGGTCGTTTCCCTTCTCATCCACAGCCTCCATGGTTCTTAAAACAAACCCCTTGGCATGGCCATTAAGGCCCTTCATAACTGGTTCCCGCTTTCATCTGCGCTTCAAACTCCTTATGTCCAAAACTAAACTCCTTCCCCAAACCTGCTGGTTTTCCAGATGCCCCTCTTTAGTGAATGGTACCACCTACTGGCCTTCCAAATACTTCCTGAGTAATAAACCACATTCTCAGACTGCATCTAACTTCATGGTGGAGCTATGCTTAGAGGAAGCACTTTAAAACAGTTTGAGTTTTAGTATCTAATGCCGTAATAGGTAGAAGTAACGTAAAATTAAGAATTCACCAAAATTATATTTAGCAACTACTAATGTCCAAGGAATTCGTTAATCTAGATACAGTCCTTGCCCTCAGGGATGTGTTTTATCTATAGAAATATTTTTGAAATGACAGCTTAAAAACACCTTTGATCTTGATGCAACTCACTTGGCAACTTCTGAGAAAATACATCATGTTTTCCTCTTTTTTAAATTCTTTTCTAAGAGATGCTGAGAGATGGACAGCAGTGGATGGGCAGGCTTTAGAGAGATTAAATCCTAACCCAGCCCTAACCCTGGCTAGTGTGGTTCAGTGGATTGAGCCTGCCCTGTGATAAAGGGTTGCCAACTCGATTCTCAGTCAGGGCACAAGCCTGGGTTGCAGGCCAAGTCCCCAGTAGGGGGCGCATGGAGGCAACCACACATTGATGTTTTTCTCCCTCTCCCCCTCCCTTCCCTTTTGTCTAAAAATAAGTAAATAAAATCTTTAAAAAATAAAAAGAATCACTTTGTTAAATCCTGACCGAGTCACCTACTACCACCGGACAAACGGAGCTAGAACAAGTTATCTAACCCCTCATCTGCGGTGTGTGAAGTCACAGGATATTGAATGAGAGAACACGTACAAAGCCGCTGCACCGTAGGGGGCAGCTATTATCACCGGCATCACTAGGTTTTATGTTGCACCTTTACCCTGAACCCTCTGTCATGTGAGCCTCTGGTATGAACAAGGAGAATTTTAAGTTTTGCCCAGGGCCCATGACATGCTTTATGTTTGACAACTTTATACAATGACCTGTAGATTCCACTCCCAGATGTGGGTCAGGCATTCCAAGGTCTGGCTGTAATTAACTTGTATATACTAAACTATTTTCAGCAGTGTATCTAGTTAGGCGACTATATCCAAGTATTGGGGGGTGGAGGTGGGAGGGTCCAGTTTGGGTTCCGGCAACAATTCTCAGCCTAGCTCGAGCCAAAACCAACTGTAGCCAATACCGCTGAGTGACTGAGCAGAGGCACAGCTAGATGAGCGGAACCAGTCCCAGCGATGGAGGGGGTGGCGGCTGTTGCACAGCTCATCCCTTCCCTGCCTGCCATTGGAGCAACCATCAGAATCATAACATGGAAAATTCCCCCCAAATCACCTCCTTAGGTGAACTGCCTAAAACTTTTTGCAAAATTGAGTGTACGTGCATTTCTCTTTGAGAGAGTCTTATTTCTCACCAGATTCTTAAAGGGGTCCATGGCTGAAAAACCCCGAGATTCGCCGTTAGGGTTCCTCACTCAAATGAAGACACTCGGCGGAGAGAGGGAAAAGAAGCTGCCGCAAGTCAAACAGCAGGGGCATTAACGCGAAGGCTTTCCGATGTCAATTCCGGTCTCACATTTATGGCCCTGGCCCTGTCCGACACCACCCTGCTTCTCCCTAGGCTCTGAAAGACCCCCGGGAGGTTAGGGCTGGTGTCCGAGCCCTGGAGGTGTTGCAGGCGGTCCAGATTCTAATACTGAGGAGGCGGTCCAAGCGCTCAGAGGGCCTCTGCAGCCACGAAGACTCCCCACCCTGGTCTCACCCCGAGGAATTCCGTTGCCTTTGGGACTCCAGGTAGAGATACAAGGCCAGTGAACCCAGCGAAATGGAGACGACTTGGCGACTGTAGAAAACAACGCCTACTCACTCACCTGACACAGAGGAGGAAGTAGGCACTCCCCAAAAGCCGGCCCACAGCGAACCTACCGCGCAAGGGGGAGGGAGCGAAGAGAATAACAGGAAATGGCGTAGGCGCACGTGCTTCTAAGAGGGGTGAGTGCGGGGCGTTTGAGAGGCGCGGCCGCCGCTCTGCGCCTGCGCAGTCGCTGCTTGCCGCGCTGCCGAGTCACTGGGGTGGGAGGAGCATGAGCAGGAGGCGGGGCGCGTGCACGAGTGACGCAGGCGCAGTGCGACTCTGGAGGCGCGGGCCGCCCCCTGCGCGGGTTTGGATCCGGGTCAGTCAGCCGCGGCGATCCGGGACGGACGATCTGAACCGAAGGTACTGGGTAACCGGAGCGCCCCAGCTGCAAGGAGGTGAGAGTCCTGACGCGACCGGAAGGGTCCACGTCACCAGGTCTCGGCCCCCTAGCTCGACCTGGCGGCAGGCGGCTCCCTTTGGGGCTATCCGCCTCTCGTCGCTTCGTTCTGCGGCGCTCACTGCCTGGGCCGGGCCGGGCCTGGGCCTCTCGGCCACCTCCTCGTCCTCTGCGGCCTGGCCCTGCCGGAGCTCCGCGCTCTCGTACCTTCCCTCCTTCCTGCCCTTTCGCGGCCCCCGCCCTCTCCCGCCGGCCTGTAGCTTCCCCTTTTCGCCCTCCACGGCCGCCCTTTGCCCCTTCCCGCCGTTTCCCGCTCGTTTCCCAGCCCCAGTCTTGTTGGCTGCCTCTTTGGCTCCGCTCCCGCCGCCTCCTGCATCCCTGGAGCCTTCGCCTGACCCAAACCTCTCATTCTGGAGGCCCCGGGCGGCCAGAGGTGGGAGGTCCCAGACAACTGCCCTCTTTCTGAGCCACTTAGGTTCTGACTCTTACTCCTGGTCCTGTTTAACCGCGATCAGTCCAGATTCTGGATGAAAAGAATAACACCGTCCTTTGGCTCTAGCAACGAGAGTATAGGGGTTGAGCGGGTGTGTAAAGAGAGGTGGGAATGTTTTGTGCCAGGGGCCGATTGTTTCAACCTCAGCCGTCTTGGTGGGCTTCTGGACAGCGTTTTCTTTCCCGGGCTCCACGCTTCCTGATGGGCTGTGAGTTTCTGAATTTTCAACATTGATGACAGGCTTACAGGCGGATCCTTTATTGATCTTTCTCAGGTCTTGACAGGGTCCTGGGAAATTTGGACCTAGGCTTGAGGTTCAAAGAAATCTTGGTTAAAACAGAGAGATAGAAATAAGATTGACACATGCTATTCGCTGAAAGTCAGAAAACGAGAAATGTACCCTTTTGCTGGAGAAACTTAGAATTTTGCTTGTAATGTTCGAAAGGTTGGGGACAATCTGAGGCATATATTGCTCTGTGTGATTTGACTTAAAGCAGTATAAAGTACCTTTAAATGGGCCTTTAAAAGTTTGATCTTTGGGGGATTGCTCCATTTCAAGAAGTCGATGCTGTGAAAACGGCAAGAAAGTCTCCCACAGATTTAATGTCAGCGGAGAGGGGTAAAGCAATGATGTTTCCTGGTGTTTGTCTTAGAGCTCTTGATTTGAGTGAATGGGGAGCTAGGAATACAGAGGAGCACAGTAAACCTTTTGTAATTACAAACACGATCTGCATGCCTCTCTCCTCAGGGTTAATGTGACTGAGAGAAAAGGTGAGTGACCAAAATGCCTAACGTCTGAAAGTGGTTGAGATGGAACTTTATTCCTAAAGTTTTAGTCTGTAGTTAGTTTTATTTTTGGTCTGTTTTGGTTTTTAACTTTTAGCGTGTCAACAAGAATGTTAAATAAGTTTGTATTAGCATCTAGAGGTCACCTGCAGTGCTATTAAACTAGCACCATATAATTAAAAGTTACGTGTCTGGGTATAGAGCTTGTCAGCACAGTCTTAGGGCAGGAGGAAGATTCCAGCTTTTACAGGAAGGGGGTTCACAGCCCTGGTATGGGTCAGGTTCACCCCGTACACCCCTAGCACCCAGTCTAGTGCTAAAGCCCATGGTAGGAATTCTCTGCTTGTGGAAGGAAAATGAATTTCTGCCTGTACAACTGGGCAGTGTATATTTAGATGGGACTTACGTTTCCAGAGAGGCGGAGGAGAGTTTGTGTGGGGTCTGCGGGGTTGGGAGACTGGCTCAGATGATTTGACTGTAAGGTTGACTTGTCTGAGCTTTTGACTGACTGGTTATAAAGTAACTAAGGGAAACTAAGTCAAATTTGGTTCTAGTTCTGCCAGGAGGAAGAATTTGTTTACAGCCTACAATAGCACTCATTTTAGATGCTGTGGGGCCTTAAAAATACTAGAATGTGATTTTTGCTCATCTCTCTTCCTAAATATATGGGACATCATCGTGTATGTGGGGAAGGATCCTTCCCTAAATTCAAAAGAATTAGAAGTCAGTGGAGTATAGGATGGATAATGTTTCCTAAAGTCCATATACTGGGTTAAACAAACCTGCAAAATGTATGTGGAGGGTACACTTAAATTTTTGTCTTAAGAAGTTGAGGTGAAAGCTAGCTGAACTCTTCTGAGATTGTTGCAGTGATCCATGTTTCAGTCTCCAGAAAGAGCAGCCTAAAACATCTTCCTCGACACATACATATATACATACATCCATCAAGTAGTCTTGATTTCTTGCTGCTTTATTCTACCACTGGTACTACAGGGTTACATTATATCCAGCATATTACAGCACCCTGGCCTTTGGAATATTAGAGATCTCACAATAACATCAAACATACCCCTGAGAAGTGAGCAGATGGGGAATCAGAAAGGATCCAAGGGGTCTACAGAAAGTCCCTGTGGGGGTTGGGGGGTGGGGTCGGGGGTAGCAGGTAAGGAATAAAGAAGAGGTGAAGTGAATCCTTTGCTTCAAATATTCCCCATCTTCTATTTTTTTTATTTTCATTTTTTTTCTTTCTGATTCTCTGTGATGTCATAGATACTAGTTTAATTTTTGTTCAGGATTTGGTATTAACTATTATTATACCCTGAGTGAAAGAATAGTTGGGAAACTAGATTCAGAGAACTTATTAACAGACTTTTCAATTATGTTTCTTGTTGCTTTCCCTTCCCCTTTTTTTTGTTTAAATATAATAATAAGGGTGAAAGAAATGGAGAACTTTGGTTTATTAAGCTAGGTTTTACTTATTTCTTTTTAGAGAGAGGGGAAGGGAGAGAGAAAGAGAGAGAAACATGGATTGGTTGCCTCTCACACATGCCCCAGCCGGGCACCTGGCCCAAAACCTAGGCCTGTGCCCTGACTGAGAATCAAACCCACAACCCTTTGGTTTGTGGGATGACACCTAACCCTCCTTCTTTTGTCTGAGTTTGTTCTTTTTATCTTTTTGATTTGTAGGTATAGTTTATTTATTTTGTATCCTGTGTTATAAAATATCCAAGCTATTAAAAAAAAAACAAATGAAGGTATTAATTACCCTTATATGTAGAATGTGGAATAATCAATAATCATTGAAACGTGTCTGTAGTCCTGCTTTAACAATGGTAATAGCTTGATATATGTATGTGAATGTTGATATGAATATTGATACTTGGATCAGGACTGCTTTAGAGAAATGCTACCATGTATCATGAAGTTATACCTAACTAGAAGTTTTAAGGTTAGACTAGATAAATACTAGCATTTTAAAGAATCAGAGTGCTGTTGGTTGAACTTTTCCCTTTTATTTCTGATACAAAGGTCGTTTTGTCTGTAGGTTTCCAGACCTCTACAATTGGATTTGTCCTCCTTTTAAGAAATATGATTAAAGACAGATTTTAGGTGATCTTGTTTCCAAAACTGTGTAGAAGGATATTGGCCTCAAGTATTTGGGTAGTTTAAATTCTATCCTATAAAATATACGAAATAAAACCTACAGGTTTCTAAGAAGAAAAAGCCTCATACACTAGACTTCTTTTTAAAAATAGAAATTTGTTCTCTCCCCACCATCAGACAAGTAATAGTATCAAGAATAAAGATTTTAACGAAAGGTATACTTTTGAACCCACCTGTTTTCGCTGTGCTCATTTTGATTTTCTTTCTTAGGATCAGCAGGAACACCCACAGCGGCGTGACAACGTTCACAATGAAGTCCGAAGCCAAGGATGGGGAGGAGGAGAGTCTACAGACTGCTTTCAAGAAGTTAAGAGTGGATGCACCAGGGTAATTAAATATGTAACGTGTTATTTGGGAGTTGTTCGCTAGATGTAAATAGCCTTTCCTCTGAAGAGCTCTTTCTCTACTAAAATTGCTCATTATCTGTCGAAGGTACAAACGTTAACAAGGCGACAGCCTGCTGGATTCTGCCCAGTGTTGCGTTCCTGGGAAAAGAAATCTCCTGTTAGAAGTTGCAGGTTTTGTGTACTCCAGGGTTCCTTGATCTGGTTTTCCTTAACTTTGGTTTTCCCTCTCTTTTTCATCGAACATTATCAGCATCCCATCAAGGATTTCCTCATGTATCTTTAGGGAGTTATGGTATTTTTCACTAAAAGTGAATTGCCTCAGTAGAAATCTGTGCAGACACAGTCAATTTCATGGGCTCTGTTGTGGAGGCTATCACTATGGAAACCTATTCATTAGGGTTCTGTCACAGAGATCAATAATCTTGGTCCCTTTGGCCAAACTAATTAGAGCACCTATAGACCAGCTGCTCTCTGAATGTTAATATTTCACCCTTTGCAAAATTTTTTGTGCACAATACTTCTCATCCCCATTCGTTGCCCCAGGCCAGAAGAAATCTCAGATTTTTAGTGGATATAAGAATATTTCTTTTCATGAATGGAAACCAAACACTGGAAGCTCAGAGTAGAATATTCCATAAGTAATAATCATCATCACTAAAATTTATTACTATGTTCTGGACATCAGCTTAAGTGCTTCATATACATTATTTAATCCTCAGTACCAACTTATTCCAGTTTACAGATGAACCACATATGAGGTAAGCTGCTTGCTGAAGGTCCCATCAATAAGAAGTGGTAGAGCCAGGTTTGAACCTAGACGATTTGTCTCCAGAACCTGTCCTCTGAACCATTGCTTTGTATTACACCTTGGAACCAACGTGAAAGGCATGCAGTACCTGCACATAGGAAAACTTAAACAGATGTCAGTAGTTGTTATAGCTGTCTGCTTATTGCCAACACTATTTTAGCCTGCCACACAAGGAGATTTATACTAATAGATAAGTATGTATCTCCTCCCAATGGTTTTTCCAACATGGTGGTCATTTTGCCATTAAAATTGGTCAGTACTTTATAAGCGATTTTGAGAAATGGAAACAAAACAGAGAAACAGTTCAAGATTGTGGTCATAGTGTATGCCTTTGTGATTTCTGGTATAGAATTTTTTTAAAGTGGGAAAATACCAGAAGTGCTGTATATACTTAGATATATATATACATGTCTTATTATATACATTTCTATTATATAAATAACTCTTGATACACAGACTCTTTTCCTGGAATTAGAAGTTGGAACATAAAATTAAGTTGTTTCAGTGCCCTTAAAAATTACTTGGAACATTAAGAGTTTCAAAATATATGTACAATATCTGGCCAAATATTATATATTTGTAGCATATGATCTGCTTTGAGTACAGTTATAGAAAGAGAAGGGCAGTGGAGAGAGCATTTGAGAAAACCTAACACAGACGAGTACAAGGGGCGAGTTGTTACCACGACTAAGCAGAGTAAGACCGGTCGGTGTACCCTACATTTCTGGTTGTTTCGTGTTGTCGCCGACCCACAAGTGGGACATCGGAGGTGGTGACTCATAAACTCACCAGGCCTTGCCAGGAGTGGGGCATGATCCTGTTCAGCAGGTTTTGATTTCTGATGGTATTTGTCTTATCAAGACAAACCTCAACATATTTATTGTAAAACAACATAATCCTTTTTATCCAACTATAAAATAATACATGCTTATTATAGAAAAATTCACAAAAATAAAAAAAGTAGTAAATATCACATTTTACCATAGTCACTGTTAATATCTAGGCCATCTCTGTATACTGTTTTACACAGTTCACGTCATTATGTGTAGGTGCTTATCCATGTTTTCTCTTAATATTATAAGCATTCTCTCATGACAAGTTCTTTATACACTTAATTTTTAATAAATTTCTAATATTCCATTTATACATAGTACAGTATTTCCTGTTACTGGACATTTAAGTTATTCCTGGTTACTTTTTATTTTAAATTATATTTCAGTGAACATCTTTTTAAATTGATTTTCAGAGCAGGGATGGGAGGGAAAAATAGAGGGAGAGAAACATCAACGTGAGATCCTTCGCCTCTTGCACGCCCCCCACTGGGGACCTGGCACTGGGAACTGAACCAGCCACCTTTTGGTTCACAGGCCAGTGCTCAGTCCACTGAGCCACACCGTCAAGGGCTCAGTGAACATCTTCTGTTTTACTTCAGTAGATTTTCTGTTTCTAAAGGATTTTTATCAGTACCACAGCATGTATGGTAGGAGCCCAGTGTGTGTGCATGAGTGTGTATTGAAAAGGTCTGCAAGGATTTACACTAAAATGTTGGTGTTGGTAATCTCTGGGTTGTGAGATTATAGGTGATTCTTTTTTCTCTTCAATGTTTTCATCTTCTTTCCTGGAAACCTGTATTACTGGCATAATTTCAAACTGCTAAGATTTAACTCAGCAATATGTCAAGATTTGGTGTAAAAATTAGAATATTTTTCTACAAGTTGTATAATATTTGAAAATGTATTCATTTTCAAGTTAGATTGAGTCTCCTAATGTTTTTGCTCCCAAACTTAGTTTCTGGCTCTGGCTCGCCCACATGAAGTAGGTGGTCGGTGTCATTAGCATTCTCCCTGGACCTGAGGCCTGGTCTGCCCCAGATAAACAGCCTGAAGTCTATTTATATCCTGCTGCTGGTTATACTTAAGAATCATTCTTTGGCTCGTGATTTTGTAACAGTGGACTCATTAGGGATCCTCTAAATGTGGTTTTGGAGAAAAATTTGCACTTAAAAACTGAACAATTTTTGAGAAACTTAAACTAGAAACAAAGCAGGTTGTTTGGGCTGGGAGCAGTAAGTGCTCCTTGCATGGTTTTCTGCCACAGTAAACTTGGTTCTTGTCTTCAGGTCCATAGCATCTCTGTCCGTTGGAGAAGGCCCAGGTGTCAGAACGTCCGTCAGAACAGCAGTAGACGACGCCAAGCCTAAAACCACATGTGCATCTAAAGACAGTTGGCATGGGTAAGAGCTGCTTATTGCAAATGATTTTTCTGCCAGTATCTTAAAATATGGGATTTTCCTTCCAGGAATCCAGAAATGGGTATGTTAGGATACAGAACCCAAGGCCCAGCTGGGTTTAGAGAAGACCCATTCTTCCCAGTTGTGAATTTGCCAAGATTTCACTGTATGGCCCGGTTCATAGTCAGTTTCTCTAAATGTTCTGTGTTTGAGAAGAATGGGTCTTCTCTGATCATTTTTGGGTTCTGTACTTGTCCATTCAATTAAGCTTTTTTTTTTAAGATTTTATTTATTTTATTTTTAGAGAGAGGGGAAGGGAGGGAGAAAGAGAGGGAGAAAAACAGCAATGTATGATTGCCTCTCACATGGCCCTCATGGGGACCTGGCCCGCAACCCAGGCATGTGCCCTGACTGGGAATCGAACCGGGACTCCTTGGTTCCCAGCCCGTGCTCAATCCACTGAGCTACACCAGTCAGGGCTTCAATTAAGCTTTTAAATGTGTTATTTCAATCTTCTTTCAGATTTTTTGTCAGCTTGATCTATCAGTAATTGAGAGGTATATTGAAATCTCCTCTGTCGGACTGCATTTGTCTCTTTTCCCTCAAGCTCCGTATTCTTGCGTTCTGTGTCTTGAGGCTGTTTGTGGGACTGTGCAGCCTTCGTCCATGCCCGTTCGAGTGTCGTCTCCGTGGTGAGCTGAGACTGTCATCGCACAGCGACGGTCTCAGTTCCTCATGGTGGCTTTCCTTAAAGTCTGTTTCGTCTGGAGCTGATCCAGTTGTCCTTTAGTTAGTGTTTGCCCACTGTGTGTGTCTTCTTCTGTTATTTCCAACCATGCTGTGTTTTCAACTTTTAGATGTGCCTCATAAATGCATACAACTCGTTTTGTTTTGTTTTATTCAGTCTGATAATCTTTTTTATAACTACTTAAATTCATTTACATGTATTTTGATGTATTTGGACTAGTTTCTGCATTTTTACTTTATGCTGTTTCTCTTACTTTTTGTTTTTCCTCTTTTCTCTCCTCACCTTTAAAAAATTGTTTGAAATAGGCTTGTTTTTCCTGGGCCATTTTTCCTTCTCTTAGTTTGGAGGTTGTATACTTTGTATCTTTTTAGTAGTCAGCCTTGAAATTTTACCATACGTGGATAACAGAGACTGAAGTTAATATATTTTTAGAAGATTTTATTTTTAGAGGGAGGGGAAGGAAGGAAGAGAAGGCGAGAAACATGATGTGTGAGAGAAACATTGACCGGTTGCCTTTAGCAGGCCCCCAGCCAGGGGCCTGGGCTGCAGTGCCCCGACTCAGAATCAACCCAGCGACCTTTCAGTCCACAGTCTGGTGCTCAGTGCACTGAGCCACACCACCCGGGCCGAAAGTTAATACTTCGACCCTCTTCCTTAAAACCCTTTTACTCTCAACTCATGACTCCATGGTGTTGTGGCCCAGTATTTCAGTTCTGTCCCTTTTTAATCTCACAAATCAGATTGTATTTAACTTTCTTTAAATAGATGTGTTTGTTCAGATTTATCTCAGTTCCACGTTCTTTGCTCTCACTGTTCTTGCACCCTAGATCCTTCATAGGATCACCTTTTTTCCTTCCTAAAGTGCCTCCTTTGGTGGTGCCTTTAGTAAAGGTCTTACCAGCAGGCAGGGCCTCTGTTACAGAACTCCACGTAGAGTGACCCTTGGAATTGTGTACCATCGTGTTCTTGGTAAATATATTTTGCTTTGATTTATCTGAAAATGTCTGTATTTCATCCTTGTTCTTGAAAGATACACTTGGTTTGATATACTTGAAATCATAGTTCTAGGTTGATAGTTTTTTTTCTCTTAGCACGTGAAGGTATTATGGCTTCTGGCTTCCAGGTTGACATTGAAAACCCTTCTTTAATTGTCCTTTTGGAAATAATCTGTGTAGTCTCAGGCTACTCTTAAGAAGTTCCTTTTGCCCTGGCT
This sequence comes from Micronycteris hirsuta, assembly GCA_004026765.1. Classification (NCBI taxonomy): domain Eukaryota; kingdom Metazoa; phylum Chordata; class Mammalia; order Chiroptera; family Phyllostomidae; genus Micronycteris; species Micronycteris hirsuta. Next base: position 34,355 of record PVJI01003699.1, on the reverse strand, counting down.
GGCGTGGCTTAGTGGATTGAGTGTTGGCCTGTGAACTAAAAGGACGGCAGTTCAATTCCCAGTCAGGGCACATGCCTGGGTTGCAGGCCACGTCCCCATTTGGGGGCGTGTGAGAGTATGTTTCTCTCCCTCTCTTTCTCCCTCCCTTCCCCTCTCTCTAAAAGTAAATAAATGAAGCCCTGGCTGGTGTAGCTCAGTGGATTGAGCGCGGGCTGGGAACCAAGGGGTCCCAGTTCGATTCCCAGTCAGGGTACATGCCTGGGTTGCAGGCCAGGTCCCCGTGAGGGCCATCTGAGAGGCAACCATACATTGCTGTTTCTCTCCCTCCCTTCCCCTCTCTCTAAAAATAAATAAAAAATAAAATCTTAAAAAAAAAAAAAACTGGTGAAGTTTAAAAAAAATAAAAGTAAATAAATGAAGAAAGAAAGAAATTCCTTTTGGATTTGATATTCTACGCTTTTGCTATAGTGTGTCTAGATGTGAATTTCTTTTTATTTGTCCTGTTTCAGTGAGCTTCCTATATCTGTAGATTCTCTTTCATCAATTTAAAATATTTCTCAGCTGTTACCTGTTAAAAAATCATTCTTTCCTTCTCTGAAGTGTTTCTTTCCGAGACTCCAGACTTCTTAGTCTTACACATCACTTAACTGTTACTTTTTTCCAACTCTCCAAGTCTCTGTGCTGCCTTCCAGGTCAAGAGTCAGCAACCCTTTTTGGTAAAGGGCCAAATAGTAAATATTTTAGGCTTGGAGGGCAAGAGGTGAGATCTGAGGATATCAGATGTGCACCATCCTGGCTGGTGGACACAGTTTGTGTTCAGCTGCTGAGACACTCTAGGATGAAATGACTAGACTGGTGGGATGGGTGGGTACGGGGCAGTGCCAAGGTCAGTTTCACTCTCTGCCCTCGTGGTAGCCAGATTCTAGGATGTCCTCTCTTCCAGAGGGAGCCTGGCACAGGGCACGTTCTCAAACTGGGATGCTCCCTCTCAGTGCCCAGTGATTGCTGACAGCAGAGCTTCAACATGTACATAGCAGCTAGCGTGGGCCCTGAGCAGAGTGTCTGCTGGCCAGGAAGGCAGGGCCGGGAGTGGAGGGGAAGCAGGTGAGGAGGACACCTCGGCCTGGCCTCTGGCTCAGAGTGTAGTCCACATGGGCCCTGCGGGCTACACAGACACAGGGGCCGGGTTCGGCCTGCAGGCTGCAGTTTGCTGACCCGTGTTACAAACAGTTCAGATTTTACCTTCCAGTTCAGTGTTTCTTTCCTTAACTGTATACATTCTGCTGTTTAGCCCACCCATTTAGTTTAATTTCAAATATGAAGTTTCTTTATTTCTTAAAGTTCTATTTGGTTCTGTTTTCAAATTTGCTTGGCAGTTTTGAGTTTCTTTTTTGCTTTGCTTCACTCTTTTATTTATTTAAATATTTTCTAAAATGTTATGTAGTGTATCTGATAATTGCCCAATATTTGAAAAGTTGAAGGAGTCTAAATCTGTCAGCTGTTACCAGTGATAGAAATGAACCCTAAATCTGATGCTTAGTTTAGTAATCATGGAATAGTGGCTGTTTGTAGCATTAGCCTTGCAGTGGTACCCAAGCTGCTGAATTTGGGGCACAGAAACATTTAGTTTTTACAGCATCAGTTTCAGTTGTCTGTGCAGGATGCTGCCCCACACCACTGGGTCAGAGGTTCCCAAGCCAAAGGTTGGGACAGGGTGGGTGTTTGGCACTAAATGTTTGGCCCAAGGAGTGCAGTTAGAAACTACCCGTTACCCCTCCTGTTTCCATAGCTTGCTAATGTGGAGGTGTTGGCGTTTTTGAGACACAGAGGTGTAGGCAGCTTGAAGTGGAGACAGGCACATCTTTTTGGGGGAAACTAATGACCTTAGACTCATAAACTTGAGGCAGATTTCCAACTGTCATAAAGAATTTGTTTAGGAGAGTTCTGTATCCCAACATCTCCTTGTACGTTTTTTCCCTCTTAGTTCTACAAGGAAGTCTTCACGAGGAGCAATGAGAACCCAGCGTCGTCGACGTTCGAAGTCTCCTGTCCTTCATCCTCCAAAGTTTATACATTGCAGTACAATAGCTGCTGCTTCCAGCAGCCAGCTCAAGCACAAAAGCCAGACTGACTCTCCTGATGGCAGCAGCGGCCTGGGAATTTCAACCCCTAAAGACTTCAGTGCAGGAGAATGCTCTCCTCTCGATACTAATCACACAGGGGCAGTTGTTGAGCCTTTGAGAACTTCGGTTCCAAGGCTGCCGTCAGAGAGTACGAAGGAAGACTCCTCTGAGTCTACTGAAGTCTCCCAAGCAAGTCTCAAGGCCAGTGATCTCTCTGACTTTCGATCGGTTTCCAAGCTAAACCCGGGCCAGCCATGTGCATGCCTAGGCAAGGAGTGCCAGTGTAAGAGGTGGCATGATATGGAGGTGTATTCCTTTTCGGGCCTACAGAATGTCCCTCCCTTGGCCCCAGAACGAAGGTCCACACTCGAGGACTACTCTCAGTCGCTGCACACCAGAACTCTGTCTGGCTCTCCCCGCTCCTGTTCGGAACAAGCTCGCGTCTACGTGGATGATGTGACCATTGAGGACCTGTCAGGCTACCTGGAATATTACTTGTATATTCCCAAGAAAATGTCCCACATGGCAGAAATGATGTACACCTGATAGAAGAAGCTGACTAACACGCTGAAAACCAATGAAGGGTTGTCAGAGATTTAGTTCATGGTAGCCCTGGCAGCCACTTTGTGTGAGAAGACATCTCCTTCTGCTCACTGTGCTTGCAATAAAAACTTACTTGGCATCTCAGTTCATCTTTATTCTTTAACTTACTCTCTGAGTTCTTACATACCCAGCAAGGCAAGCCGATCAAAGAAAAACTTTTACTTAGCAATGTTCCTGGGGGTTGAAGAAACCAAATTACTTGACTGGTAGCAGTGGGTATGTGGTCAGAGCCTTTGGAAAACAGTGCATTTTCCAAATCTGTTTAAGATTTGGTGGCCAAGGAGAAGGAAATGTGATCTTGTAACTGGACTGAACGTTTGTCATGCTGTAGTTGCCAGCCCAGAATATTAGAATTTCTATGACTGATTTAAACCACCTCTGCGTTAACACAAAATTTATTGTCTTTAAAAGTTTCTTATGTTATTGTCAAGCCAGAGATCTAAGGTTTAGATTCAATATGAATAAACTAGCTGGCCTGCCCTGTATTGTTTGAGAGAATCATTAACCATCACTAAATAAGCCCCTGCTGGTGCTGTTCATGCTATCCTGAGCCATGTTGCATGAAGTTGCTCATGTAAGAGGCAGCTTGGAGTGGGCTACTTCCATCGGAGGAAGGGGTGGTGATATGTGGCTCTAGTATGCAGCTTCTCCATCTCTGGCATTTTAATGTGTGTGGCATGTTCAGTCACTTGTAATACAGATCTCATACCTCAGCTTCAAATGTTCTGGCTGGATGGTATCTCTGGTCAGTCATCTAAAAATGCCCTCCAGAGTTTGGTAAAGAAATCTCAATTTCAGCTGTAGGACGAACCCCTATCTTTTTCAGGTGGCTTCAAAGTTTATTTTACATATGCAACATAACTGTTAACTCAGACCACTGTAACATACCCATGAATTGAGTGGAAATTTGTCTAGCCATTTTATTTTTATTTTATCCTCACCCCAGGACACTTTTTTCACTGCTTTTAGAGGGAGCAAGGGATAGAGAGAAGCATCAGTATGAGAGAGAAGCATTGATCGGTTGCTTCCTGCACATGCCTAAACAGGGATCGAACCCCCAACCTAGGCACATGCCCTGACAGGAATCGAACCTGAAGGCTACCTTTCAGTTACAGTATGACGCTCCAGCTGAGCCACACCACCAGGTCTGTCCAGCCGTTTTAATACCATGTTAACAAAAAGTGTGTTTTATGTAGGTTACAAGGTAAGTTTGTGGGAAGGGCATTTACTAGAAAAGCCTGAACTTAAGTAGTGAGAGACCCTGCCAGTTACTAGTTTAGTGTGGATTTAGTAACGTGAAGGTATGGTTGAAGCAATAGCGCAAAAACTACAGTACAAGGAACTAGAACAGGTTTCCTAAAGCTAATCACGTGCACTATTTCATACAGCTAAGGCAGCAGTTCTGAAACCTGCTGGTCTCCAGACCAAGTGCTTACAAATTGAGGATCCCAAAGAGCTTTTGCTTACATGGATTATATTGATCACTATTCACCATATTAGAGATCAGAACATTTAAATATAATCCATAAATCCATTTATGTTAATATATAAACATTTTATTTTTTATTTTATTTTATTTTTTAAAGATTTTATTTCCAGAGAGGGAGAAAACAATGCATGGTTGCCTCTCACATGGCCCCCACTGGGGACCTGGCCCGCAACCCAAGCATGTGCCCCAACTGGGAATCAAACCGGGACCCTTTGGTTCCCAGCCCACGCTCAATCCACTGAGCTACACCAGCCGGGCTAAACATTTTATTTTTTAGAGAGGGGGAGGGAGGGAGGAAGAAATATTGATGCGTGAGATATCTATCGATCAGTTGCCTCTCGCATACCCCCAACTGGGAACCTGGCCCACAACCCAGGAGTGTGCCCTAACTGGGAATCAAACTAGCAACCTTTCAGTTCACAGGCTGGCACTCAGTCCACTGAGCTGCACCAGCCAGGACTATATAGATAACAGTTTAAGTTGGGAAAAAAACTTTACCAAAACAAAAAGTTCTAAGGAGAGTGGTACTGTTTTACATTTATGTAAGTCTCTTTAAGGTCTGGCTTAATTAAAGACAGCTAGATTCTCCTGTCTGCCTGCTTCTGTATTTAGTTTCTTAGGACATTGCTTGTCATGTTACCTCTGGAAAATGACACTTGTGAGACACCATGCTCAGAAAAGGTAAATCCTATGTTAATACGAAAATAGCTTTGACCTTGCAGATTCTCTGAAAGTGGATTCCCAGACCACACTTTGAGAACCACTAATCCAGGCCATTAGAGTTGGTTGTAAAGGTGCCCGCCACTCACCCTCAACTCCACAACTCTAGTCTTGCTCCCCCTTTTCAGTGGAGATAGTGGAACAAGTGGGCAAACGTTACTTGAATTCAGGGGGTTCCTAAGTCTAAGACCTGTTTGGTTTGCTTTTCACACCTGCCGCCTGGTAATTTCCTTCGTTCTGTCCGCTGACGGAACAGTCAGGAGAGAATGAAGGTGAGGCGCTTAACCTTTCAAACAAAGTTGTCAGGAGGCGGGGCTGTCAGGACTGAAAAAGCCAACGTTCCAATAGCCGAGTAACCTGCTACAGAAACCCAAACTTGCACGAAAGCTTCGGCATTCCAGATTCGTAGGAACGAGTGGTATTTACATTTCAGTGTGTTCCTCACATCATGAATCTTAACACTAAAAATTACTCTCTTCACTCTCTTCAGACCCAGGGGGGCCAACTGGACTACGTGTCCCTCACTGGGACATACGACCCAATTTTGTGAGTGTGACTTACTGAACTAACCTTTCTCCAAAGCATCTTGAAAAACTGATTCAGGTTATGGGTTGAGGAATTTTTACTCTCATATTTGGAAGAGTAGCATCCTGACACGTACCTTTATTTAATAATTATTCATTGAACATTTATTCATTCATTCAGCATATTTATGAAGTGCCTGCTGCACACCAGAAACACTATACTAGCTGCTCGGAAGGGGACAGAAAGTGGAATAACATCCCTGTCTTCAGAGGAAGTGCCACGGAGGGAGGAGGACTGGGGGGTAGTAAGGGCTGGGCGGGGGTGGGGGGGGCTGCTATTTTATTTGGAGTGATCAGATAAGCCTCTGTGACCAGGTGACATTTGAGCTGAGACCCGAACAAAGTAAGGAAGCAAGCCATGTGGGTATTTGGGGAAGAGCGTGTTCATGGCAGAAGCAACAGCAAGTGTGGCCTGAAGCAGGTGAGGTCAAAGCAGCACAGGTGGCAGCAGGTCTCCAAGGACCTTGTAGGTCATTTTAGAGGCTTTGACTCCCAAGGAGATAGGGAACCATTGGGGGGAGGGGTTGGGGGGACAGGAGACATGATACCAGACCTGGCCTTTTGAAAAGAGCACCAGCTGCTGTGTGTGAACTAAGGGGAGCAGGGGAGGGGGGAGGAAGGAGGGTCGATGGAAGGCCATTGCAGTCAATCAGACACCAGTTTCCAGTGGCGTGGACACTCGGCAGCAGAGCAGAGACGTGCTCTGAGATGATTTTGAAGGCGGAGCTGAAGGGATTTGCTGACAGATGTGCAGTGTGAGAGAGACTGGAATTAAGGGGGACTCCAATGGTTTTAATAAGCTGGGGGCTGGCTGGAGCAGCAGATCTGGGAGGGGAAATTGGGAATGTGGTTTGATATCATCAAGTCTGAGATGCTCCTGACATATGCAGAGATGCTGAATTGGTGGTTGGATATGGGGGAGAGATACAGGCTGGAGATACAGATTTAGGAGCCATCAGTACATGGACGTTATTTAAACTATGAGACTGAAGATCACCTAGGAAGCAAATGTAGATGAAGAGTTGGTCCAAGTACCAAGCTCTGGGACATTCTCAAGATACAGAGGGCAAGAGAATGAAGAGGAACCAGCAAAAAGACTTAGTAGGAGCAGCAAGAGCAGAATGAAGAGAAGAGTCGTAGAAGTCAAATGAAAAAGCACTTCAAGAAGGGAGCTGTCAATTGCTCAATACCGCAGAGGAGAGAAGGGGGGCACCTGCTATGTGCAGGCCCTGGGCATTCAGAGATGAGCCAGAGCGCCAGGCACAGAGTCCGTGTTCATGCATAGTTTTGGAATGAAGACAATCCTTGCTTAGAACAACTTCTAGTTGGGAGGAGGAGCCAGCGTGTGGGAAGCCACCTAACCGGCCAGGAATCTTGTCTGGGGAGATGAGGCTTCTTCAGCGGAGTCTTCAACCCTGAGGAGAACTCAAGTGGATTTCTGTGTGCAGCTCCCTCTGTTCTGGATTTTCGGTTCCCTTCTCTTCAGGCTCTCTAAGAAGCAGTCACTCTTGAGAAGCTGAGAAGAAAACAGGAAGCAAGTGACTGCTCCATCGGACCAAAGAACCATGGAGCAAGAAAAGACCCGGGAGAAAGAGGAATGGGATACTTTTAAACACTGTTTAAAATTCACTCCAAGTTTAGTAAATTCCATTTCTCAGAAAGGACTCGGTTTTCCTAAGGAAAAGCTGTTGCAATGCACATATGGCCAGGAGAGGTCTCCCTTTTCCTGAAACGCACTGGTTCAGAGGGCGGGGCCAAAGAGTGAATGCAGGTTGGAAGCTCAACACTGCGGGAAGGCCGGCAGCAGATCCGACAGTGTACTTAAACTTTTAAGGAGTCAAAGTGTCCCTTGAACAATAAGATCAACTATCAGTTTAAAAAATGAAAAACCACAGAGTAATGTTGAGGAAACACATTGGGAAGAGCAAGAAGTACTTCAGAGTCAAAGAATTTCATATTGGGAGATATCGCTTCCCTCTTTGGTGATAGTTTTATTAAGCATGATAGTTTGAAAAGTAACTTATGTGAGCATACTACTACTAATAGCTAACATGTATGAGGTGTTCAGTGTTCTAAGTCTTTTTTTTTTTGAAGATTTTATTTTTATTTTTTTTAGAGAGAGGGGAAGAGAGGGAGACAGAGGGAGAGAAACAGCAATGCGTGGTTGCCTCTCACATGCCCCCTACTGGGAACCTGGCCTGCAACCCAGGCATGTGCCCTGACTGGGAATCGAACTGGGAGCCTTTGGTTCCCAGCCCGCGCTCAATCCACTGAGCTACGCCAGCCAGGGCCTAAATCTTTTTTTTTAAAAGTATTAACTCATGTGATCTTCACCCAGCCATATAAGATAGATACTGTTATCCTCAACACTAACAATCCTTTGAAAGAGATACTTTTACAGATGAAGAATTTGTGGTTTAGAGAAATTAACAGTTGGTCCAAGGTCACACAGCTTGGACCGGATTTGAACACGTATGTATCGAACTCCACAACTCTCCACCCTCCATATGAGATAGGACAAGGGTCTCAAGGTCTGGGCCTGTTCTTCCTAAATGTTACTTCTTGCTAAATGTTAAAGTGTAGCACAGTAATTTGCAGATGTAGCAGTAAATAGGATGAGCTGGCAGGAACTCAAGGGGATAAAAGTAGCCAACGCCCCCCCAAGAGAAAGAAATCAACATGAAATTGACCAAATAGAGTAAGTGTTGGCTAAGCCTCCCTCCCAGGGGACGGAACTGTGGATATGAATCCCTGCCTTTACTTGCTGCAAGTAAATCAATCTACCTTGGGACAACCACATGGTCTCATTTTTGAACAGAGCACCCCAAGTGGCAAACGCCTTGGGTTTGGTAACATACACAGCCTATGGTGAGTAAGGAGATTCATGAATATGTAAATGTTATTAAACAACAGTTTCTAAATTTGACCACATACCGTGGTTCTTAACCAGGAATGAGAGTCAGATTCATCTGAACTTTTTAAAAGAATGCAACAGCCGCAGCTGTACCCTGCACTCTAACTCAGTAGGTTGGGGATGGGGTGAGGGGGTCTGGAATCTGTTTCTATGGGTGGTTCTTATGTGCCAGGCCTTTGGTAGGGAGCCCCTGGAGAGAGCTGGACGGATGAACAGTGGCTAAATTTACGCAGGCAAACAGTTCTCTAGGACACAGCAGCAGCCCAGCCTTAGACTAGGATTATGGTGATTTGCTTGGCATTTAACTACGAAGGGTATTGAACTTGGGCAACTCAAACCACTCTAGCTTCCTGATGGAGATGCCCTTCCCCTCCCCTTGAGAGCAGAGCTAGAAAGAAACATGTGATTCTTCCAAGACTTTGGTGAGAAGTGGCAAAAGCAGGATTCTCTGGGGACAGCGTTGAGGTGTTCTTAGCAGTGAAGTGTGCAAGCAGGCTGTCAGTCAACCTGGCGGGTCAGTGAGACAAAGCCCAGCTGATACAGTCGTTATCTGCTGTGATTCGCTGCCCGTCGGTTGGCCTGGCAAACAGCCAGTGAGAGCACAGAGGCTGGGTGTTTGTACTCGGGGCTGAAACATGGACACAGAAGGGGCCCTTTAAGGCGGGGGGCTGTGAATGATGAAGGTACTGAGTCTTAGAAACCAGGAATCTGCTGGGAGGAAGGGAGAGAGTATTTTCTATCTGTTTCTGAAGTGAACAAAACTTCAGTGATTTTAAGAGGCCTAAGTCATCATAAGTCTTCTGTTCTCATGGGCTTCCTGGGCTTGCTTCTTCAGTGGTTTCTATCCTCCCCCATCTCTCTCTCTCTCTCTCTCTCTCTCTCTCTCTCTCACACACACACACACACAGCTTCCAGTTCTTGTTGGTTCCTACCTCTCCGAATTATTCCATGCTCCTGTGAACCCTGGGCCCAGCTGGGATTTCCAGCCATTAGCCCTGCCACAGCTCCACGTCCTGGAGATTTATTTGTCCCTCTTGCTGGCGTCTGGTGGGAACCTGAGTGCTGGGAATGCGCCCGGGCCCTTCCCTCCTGACCCTGCCCCGGGAACTCTGTGAAGCCTGCGTTTCACAGGCTCTTTGGACACCAGAGCGCAAGAGAGCTTGGAAAGAACTTTTTTTTTTTTTTAAATCATGATCCTTCCGTGTTTCTGAGAGGAACTCATTCCAACACAACAGGCAACCAGCATCTCAGAGCAAGAGGACAGACTCCTAGCCCTTCAGAGGAGGCACGTCCTTTTGTGGGAGACAACGGGAGCTACCCATCGGTGCCCTTTGAACAAGGTTCTCCCCAGGGTCTTCTCAGGGTTCCCGGGCGGAGGGAATCTGGGGTTGGCCATGAGCACTGCACTCAGACTTGCTGTATCTCCAGACTCTGATTCTAGAACCCCACCTCTCTTCCTGAATTCCCTCTTCTGCTTTCAAACGCATATGTAAAACCAAGCCCCATTCCTTTCTCTTTAGGTCACCAGATTCCTTTTTTGGGGGTTTGGCAGGGGTGCCCCAGCCCCAGGACCTGGGAGGGCATGTGAGTGGTGGTGGGGCTGGGATTTGTTCTGGGGGATCTTCAGTGTGCCAGGACTGGGTGTTCTGCTAGTCTTCCCTTCCTCTCCCCGCCCCGTCCCTCTGCCCCACCTCCCATCCCGCAGACTCCGGGAGCCTGAGGGTAGAACAGAGTTCTTACCCAGGGGGAGAAAAGCCTCCAGACTGCCCCAGCTGCCTACAGGTCGTTCTCAGCTTCCCTTCCTCATCCCTCCAGCCACTCCCAGGGTCTGAAGCACCAGCCCCATCTGAAACACCCCTCCCGCTTTGAAGGAGGCTGGGCTGGCCAGGGGGTTATTTTGGGAGCTGCTTCTGAGATCCAATGGCCTTGTTAGGGCAACACTGACCTTTCTGTCCCGGGAGGAGGGCAGGATTGGAGAGGGGCGGGGCAGCAGCCGGGAGATCGAGGGCCGTCCACCCACGGGGTAGAGGAGAAGGGGGCCAGCAGGCTGCAGGAATTCAGCCTGGGGGGCTGGGACTGTCACCGAGGGGAATTTCCCCTCTTTGAGCCGGACTGGGGATCCTTCCACCTACCCTTTCACTGTGCTTCTTAAAGGAATCACAGTGTTTTTCCTTGATTCCATGGAAGCCGGACTCGGGACTCTGTGGAGGCTTTGAAACTTTCCTTCCCACTTCCTTCCTAGCTGGCAGCCGTCCTCTGGCTGACTGAGTGGGGGCCTCCCAGGCATGGCACTGACCAGCCGACTCAGTGCTGACTTGGCTCCTGGGCTAGATCAGCCTCTGGTGGCATCTTGCTTTCCCCCTGCTGGGGTGCGGTGGTGGTGAGTGGGGGGCCCAGCCCTGAGTGAGCTTGGAGAGTGCCACTGGCACCCCCTTCGCCCTCTACCCCCAAGCTGGAGGGCAGTCAGGTCGTCGGGGGCTATGATGAGATGAGTGGGGGCCGCTTTGACTTTGACGATGGCGGGGCGTACTGCGGGGGCTGGGAGAACGGAAAGGCCCACGGGCATGGGCTGTGCACCGGCCCCAAGGGCCAGGGCGAGTACTCGGGCTCCTGGAACTTCGGCTTTGAAGTGGCGGGCGTCTACACCTGGCCCAGCGGAAACACCTTCGAGGGATACTGGAGCCAGGGCAAACGGCACGGGCTGGGCATAGAGACCAAGGGACGATGGCTCTACAAGGGCGAGTGGACACATGGCTTCAAGGGACGCTACGGAACCCGGCAGAGCAGCAGCAGCGGCGCCAAATACGAGGGCACCTGGAACAACGGCCTGCAGGACGGCTACGGCACTGAGACCTACGCAGACGGAGGTGAGCCCAGCCTGGGGCCGGCAGCGCTGCGGTGGGGGCCTGGCGGGCAAGGAGCGCTGATGTGGGGCCGTATGGCACAGAATCAGAGGGGCTGGGATGTTATCTGCTGTGTGGCTTCAGGCAAGCTACTCTGCCTCTCTCTGCGCTTGTTTCCATGTTAGGAAGGACGGGGCCAGTAACGGGCTATTGAGAGGATTGGCAGGAGTGCTTAGCGCAAGGCCTGCCGTATGAAGACATACTCAACACAACTCATTCACACGTAACTGCTGCTGTTCATGCGCTAGGCATGCAGTCAGCTGTGGGATGCACCCCAGGTTGTGCTTTGGAAGAACTGGGGTCCAGGCTCAACTTTGCCATGGGAAGTATCTTCGCGGAATAGATCATGAAGTGTTCATTCATTCATTCACCCACCCACCCATCCATGCATCCATCCATGCATCCTTTTATTCAGTGCATACTTCTGTGATGCCTCCTATTTGTCAGCATAGTAAAAGGGTGAGAGATAAAGAGGAGTAAGGTACAGCCCAGGGCTTCAAAGACAGGCTTGGAGACAAACCGTTACGCACAGATATGTACAGAGTGCTGCGGCGGTAGAGAGAAGAATGCTTCAGATGAGGCGAGGCCTGAGCTGGGTCTCGATGGGAAAACTGCGTTTGTGAGGGTGGCAGTGGGAGAGAGAGGAGGGAGTGCAAAGCTCAGACCAGAGGACTCAGTGGGTTCTGGAAAGGGAGAGGAATTTCCTTTGTGTGGCAAAACAGCCCTAGGACATGGCAGAACAGATATCATCACCTGGTCCCCGGGGTGTTACTTTGGAAATATCACTCACTCATTGGGACCTCAGTTTCCTTGTCTATGACATGGGAGGTTTTCAAATATCCATATTGCTCAAAATATAGTCAGCAACATCTGTTTCCACAGTGAGAAGCAAATTCAGGGGTCCCCCCTAGACCTGCGAAGTCAGTCTCTGAGGGTCGGCCAGACATCGGTTTTAAGCTCACCCGGCACTTTTCATGCAGGTTAACGCTTAAGAAGTAGTTCTTCAAGGTCGGGGGCTCCCAAACTTTAGATAGAGGGCCAAGCTGGCCTGCTGCCTGTTTGGGGCAGCTTGTGAGCTGACAGTAATTTCACATTTTGAAATATTTGGGAGAAAAAAATTAAAAGAACAACACTATTTTGTGACTCATGAAAATTGTATGAAAGTCCCTACATAACACCCTCAGTTTTATCTGTTGGCCCGAAAGCCTAAGACTTACTCTTGGACTCCACAGGGACAGTTCCCTGGCTCCTGCTTCAGGTGCTCATTCAGGTTCTTTCTGGCTTGGGATCACGCTGTGACGCCGTCCCCCTCGCGTGCCCTGTTGGGAAGAGGAGCTGACACAGATAACTCAAAACTATGGTTAGTTAAGAAATATACCTACTTGGCACCAGTGGGCATTTGTTGTATATTAAATTCATCGCTAGTCTGCCCTCTTTATAGCAGAGGACAGGAAGTGGGCCATCTGGGAGTGGACTGGGGTGGAGCAGGAAGGGCGTAGTCAGCCCAGGGTGGAGGGTTTGCTCCAGCTGTGGCCTCTGCGCATAGAGAGAGCGTCTCCGGTGCAGGATGGGGCTGCCAGTTGGTGGGTGTCTGGCCAGGGCCTGCCCTCGAAAGTGTCTGGATGTTAACGAGGTTGCGTCCCTGGAGTTTCTATGTGTGCAAAGGTGGTGGCACAGCACTGGCTGGAACTGGATTCCACTGAGGACAAATTCTGGCGCCACACTTCCTAATTCGGTGACCATAAGCTGTTTGCTGAACCTCTCCAGTGCAGTGCAATTCAGTTCCCCGGATGCTCATGCCCAACACTGGGCTAAGTGCTGGGACCAGCAGTGAGCGAGCCTCAGTTTCTGCAGCTGTGAGACGGAGATAACCCCTGAGTGCCCGCCGGGTGCCAGTTACCTTTGCAAAGAGGTCAGGAGAACGTGTGCCAACTGTTCTCCCCTGTCCTCTTTGCTGTCTCCAAACCAAGGTGTGTGTGTGTGTGTGTGTGTGTTGGTACCTGGACATGAGTCACAGGGATACACATATCTGGGAAGCTCTGGGATGATCTCCTGGTGCGTTTAAAGGGGGAGAACTCGTTCATTCATTCATTCATTCATTCATGTAACCAACGTTTTAGAGCACCAACTATGTGTCAGGCACCATCCCACGCGAATTCTGGGGGCTGAGGCAGTGCGTAGCAAAGTCCTCAGGGAGCTCCCTGTCTCATGAAGAACACAGAAATAAACCGGAAAACAAACATATATGTGATTTCCAGGAGTTACAAGTGTGATGGAAAAAATAGCAAAGAAGGAAGAGGGTGGTGTTTTTGTATAGGGAAGCCTGAGAAGCAGGGTGGAGCACACTAGCGTGAAGACTTCCAGGTGGCGGGAACGGCCATGGCAGAGACCCTGAGACATGATGGGCTGGGCACGTCTGAGAAATAGTGAGAATGCCAGGGCATCAGAACAGAGTGACTGAGTGGGGCGGCCGGCGTTGGTGCTGGAGATGTGGGCCGGGGCCAGACTGGGAAGGCTTTACGGGGGTCCGAGTTTTATCCTAGGTGTGCCCAGGTGAGAGGAAGACCTGCTCCTCAGGTTTCCAGAGGTCCAGACTCTCTTCCCGAATGAGAGAGCCCCACATTCTGGCAGCCTGGAAACCTTCCTCCCAAGCCACACATGAGGTGCCAACTCTCCAAAATTAGATGTGGCCACTGCTTTGGAAAATCTCTTTAATCAACCTGTCATCGGTTCCGGAGGGTTTGTTAAGGACCTGCCCTTTGCCCCATCCTGGGTAGCACTGAGGGGAATGTGGACAAATAAGATCCTGTGATTAGGAACGGTTGGGAGTCAGATGGCCCTGCGTCATTACACGTCCTGGCTCCATCACATTATTTAATCTCTTACAGCCTGAGCTTCCTTATCCATAAAATGAACTTATCCTAATCTCTCCTAAGATTTCCCCTGGGCTAAATGGACCCTCAATAAATGGTAGTTGCTTTTACTAGTATTAACTATCATTAATTCATTCAGTAAACTTATTGAGTGATTCTCAGGAAGCCCGAGCTACATTACACTGGGTGGGGGTGGGACTGGAGTATAGAAATGAACAGAATGGAAAAGGTGCCCGTCTTCCAGAGAATCTAACATGAAATGGTACTACAGTGTGTTGGGTGCCAGGCAGGGGAATAGTACCGGGGACTAAAGGAGCAAGAGAGGCATCTAGGCAGACTTAGGCGTTCAGGGAGGCTTCCTGGAGTAAGTGGCAAGCCCAGCTCTGACGTCTGGAGCAATCCAGGTGACCAGGGTGGACGAAGAGTGCTCCAGGTCAAGAGAACAGAGGGTACAAAGCCAGGATGTCCAAAACTTGCCATCCAGCTGGAGGTCAAGCTGAAACTTAGGTGTTAGCCACAGTTTTGAGACGTAACGATCGAAGAGGCCGTGTGCCCCATTTCCCCCACTCCCCGCCTCGCCTGGCAGTCACATGTTACAGGTGCCTGCTCCAGACCAAAGAAGACAGCAATTTTCCAGAATGGAGGTGCTAACCCATGAACAGGTGGCAAAATCAATGTAGTGGGTCATGACCTGCATTTTTTTAAGGGAAAGAATAGAAAATATCAGTGTTTCATAGAGAATAAGATCAAACATTGTTTCCTGAAATAGTTGCTCAGTTGAAGATAGATAATGTGTGTGTGTAATGTGTGTGTGTATAAAAACATCTGTGTTTACGTGTGTGTTATGACGTCAAGTGTCTTTCTTACTGCTGATCATGGTCCAAAAGTTTGAAAGTCACAGCTCTAAAGTGACTTGACCTGGCGTCTTCCCGGAAGCCCCTGCCTTTCCCGCCTTGGTCCCCTCGGTCTCCTGCTCAGGCCTTCGGTCTCCTGCATGCTTGTCTCTCTGGCTGGAGGTTTAGCCCCCCAGTTTCCTGGGGGGGAAGGGAAGGTGGTACAGGCCAAAGGGCTCTGGCCTCCTTACCCTGCGGTAAGCCTCTTGGTGCCCCTCCCCTGCCGACAGCCCTCATTCCTCCCCTGGCCGTACACAGCCATGCTAGAAATAATCACTGACTTGAAACCCCAGAGCAAGCCCACTGCGGAGCCCTTAGTAGTAACTAAGTAGTAACGTCCTGCGTGGCTGCCAGGCCGTTCCCACCCCAGAGACCCACCGACTTCAGGACTAGAAGGGCCTCTAGTGATCTTTGCTTTCCGAGGTTCTTGACCTGGGGCCCGAGCCTTGGCCTGGAGGCCTGCAGCTGCCCTGACACTGAGGTATGGCGGTGTGTGCATCTGTGCTTAGGGAGGCCACGGCTCAGGAGCCAGCAGGTCAGACTCTCGAAGTGATCCGGTGCTCACACGCGTTCCGCCACCATCGATCTGACTCAGTACTGCCCTCCGCAAAATGCGCAGTGGAAAAGCAAGGCCCAAGATGGACGTTTTTACAAAACGAAGCTGATAATAATAATAATAATAGCAGCTCACATTTGGGGAGTGCATACAGTGTGCCCAGCGCTGTTCTTGGTGGGGGGTGGCGCACGTGTTATTTAAACTTCCACAGCAACCTTATGGGGGGGGCATGCTGCTAGCAATCCTGTTCAATTTTTTTTACAAGGAAATGTTAAAATAATCAGTTTAATTTGCCAAGAAGAGACTAAGGATTGAGTTAATCTTCCATATCAGATGAAAGGTTTTAATTATTTATTTATTTTATTTTTAGATAACACCATTTGTTGGGGGGAAAAGCAGTATTTTCCCTTTTTCTTGTATTTAAAAAAAAAATTGGCCCAGCTGGTGTAGCTCAGTGGATTGAGCGTGGGCTGGGAACCCGAGCGTCCCGGTTCGATTCCCAGTTGGGGCACATGCCTGGGTTGCGGGCCAGGTCCCCAGTGGGGGCCATGTGAGAGGCAACCATACATTGCTCTTTCTCTCTCCCTTCTCCTCTCTCTGAAAATAAATAAATAAAATCTTAAAAAAAAATTTTTTTTTTAAATTGTTTTTTAAATCCCCTCCCCGCCAGCTTGTTCTCTGTATCTATGGGCCTGTTTCTGTCTTGTTTTGTTTATTCATTTTTTTATATTGCACCTATAAGTGAGATCATACAGTATTTGTCTTTCTCTGACTTATTTCACTTAGCATAATGCTCTTGAGATCCATCTATGTTGTTGAAAATGGCAAGATTTCATTCTTTTCTGTGACTGAATAATATTCCATCATATGTATGCACCACAACTTCTTTATCCACTCATTTATTTTTGGACATGCGGGTTGCTTCCACATCTGAACTATTACTAATAATGCTGCAATGAACATGCACACAGAGGTATGTGTATATCCTTTTGAAGTAGTGTTTCTGTACTATTCGGATAAATACCCAGAAGTGGGATTACTGGATAGTATGGCAGCTCTATTTTTAATTTTTTGAGGACTCTCCATACTGTTTTCCATAATCTGCATTACCACTATTTTATAGGTAAGGAAACTGAGACACAGATTATTTTAAGCAATTTCACTCACAGTCCTCTAGCTAATAAGAGACAGATAGAATTTGATAAAAGTGATAATTAAATATTTCATGTTATAAGTATTTTAATAAACGATAACTACAGAGAATGATCACAACTAGCTACATAATTTGGGGGGCTGGCGCAAAATGGAAATGTGGGACCCCTTCTTCTAAATCATTAAGAATTTCAAGGTGGTGACAGCAGAGCATTCAACCAAGTGCGGGGGCCCTTCGAAGCCCAGGGCCCTGTGCGCCCGCCCAGGAAACATGAATGCCCGTGAACCTTAATAGCAATATATAATGCATTTACCACCTACTGAGTCTTTGCTATGTACCGGGCTCTGTGCTAAGAACCTTACATGCATTACATTATTGAGGCTTCTTAAGAAGCCTCACCTACTACTCTATACCTACCACACTGGCGGCTTTCAAATGTTTATGACTGCATCCAGCTGTAGGACGTGTACTGCACGTTTGGACGCTCCACACACACACACACAAAAATGTAAAGCCAACAAATCCTCGTGAAACAGTATTCCCCTTTCTCGATGCTGTACTTGCCATTTTTTTTATTATTTTAACATTTTTTATTGTTCAAGTACAGTTTTCTGCCTTTTCCCCCCACCCCTCCGCACCACCCCAGCCCTCCCCACCTCTCTCCCCTGGCCATTTTCTCTTTTTTTCGATTGCGTTGATCTATTATTCTACCTTGTTGAGATCTCATTTGGAGAGTTAAATGGTACCCCAATATATGTAAAAATACTTAGAGTCTGGCATCTGGTTAGCGCTTTTATTTGGCATTTGTAAGTTTTACTGTAAGAACAGGGTCAAAGCCCCAAGCTTCCATGTTCTAAATATGCTTAATTTTTTTTCTCCTGCCCAAAGCTGGTAACTTGAACTCATTTTAGCCCAACTGACTCTGGAAATGGAAACTGAATGAATTTGTTGGGGAGTCCCAAGCAGCAGTACCTGGTATATCTGGGCCCATGATATATATTCTCTGAATCAACTTGACCTCCATATTTATCTACTTAATTGCTTCCCAAAGGAATACTTTTTCTATTGATCTGTTTTTCTATCTTTATGCCAATATCCTGCTTCCTTGGTTCCTGGAGCCTTATAGTAAATTTTAAATCAGACTAAATCCTCCAACTTGGCTCATCTTGTTGAAAACTGTTTAGGTGATTCTAGGTCATTTCCATTTCCATATACATTATAAAAGTAGCTCATTGATTTCTACTACAAAGCCTGCTGGGAATTTGATTTAAAATGCATTAAATCTATGCATCAGTTTGGAGAGAATGGACATCTTCACAGCACCGAGACTTCCAGTCCATGGACATGGTGTTCTCGCATATCCTTATTTATTCCTACCTTCTTTAATTTCTCCCGGCAGTGTTTTGCAGTGTCCTGCATATCTTTTGTTAAATAAAATTAACAGGTATTTTTTATGATATTGTAAATGCATTTTAAATTTCATTTTTCCAATTGTTTATTGCTAGGTTATAGCAATACAATTATTTTTGTGTATTGACTTTGAATCCTTTTACCTCGCTAAATTAATTTCTTAGTTCTAGTGGGATTATTATTATTATTAGTAGTAGTAGTAGTATTTTTAGAGTGGGGGGAGGGAGAAAGACAGGGAGAGAAACACTGATAGGCTGCCTCTCATAAGCACCCCGACTGGGGACCGAACCTGCAACCCAGGCACGTGTCCTGACTGGGAATCAAACTTGCGACTTTTTGCTTTGCAGGATGACGCCCAACCAACTGAGCCATACCAGCCAGAGCTTTTTTGCTTCTGATTTTCCGATTTAAGAAAAACACCTTTTAGTTGCAAATTTCTTGATTGCTGTTAAAAACCAAGTGTAGCAGTCCTAAGGGAGTCTGAGGGAGACACACAGTACCCTTAAACACTTAGGGCTTAGAGCAGCCAGATCTGGGTTCAAATCCCAGCAGTGCCACTTCTTAATTCTACGAACATGGGGATATCACATAACCTTTCTGAGCTTCTATTTCTTCTTTTCCATTAAGGATGTCAAAATCTCCCTCAAACTATATGATCGGAACAATGAAATGAGATGATATGTAAGAAGCACTTAGCACAATGCCTATCACATAGGAATGCTGAAATATATATTCTTTCTGTAATTCTATGTACAGTCCAAAGGAACTAATTCAGGATGGCCTGCCTGCACCTCGGCTGTCCCTGCTTTGGGGAGAGAATATTTCAGCATAAAAACTAGCTTTTGACTTTGGTACAATTAATAAGCCAAGACTTTGATTCATCTAGTTCTGCCTTGAGACCTGCCAGCATGGATGAAATCCATGCCAGGCATGATTCCATTTCGAATGTAGAATCAGCATAATATAACCTCATCTTGAAAATCTCATGCCCCAGTTCACAGCCAGGGGTCAGCGTGACAGCCGGCTGAGTTGCTGTCACGCCACCTCCTTGGCACTATCTGGGACCCCAGGAGAGCACAGCGGACCCTCAGCAAGACAGGGAAGTGGACATAATGACTCTTTCCTCTCCATGACCTTGTTTTCTGCGATGCATGTGTCTAACTGGCCAAGTCCCTCAGATGTGCCCCTGTCCAAGGCTGGTCCCCTGGGATTCATTGAGTTTCCAGGGCCTGCTAAATTCCATGTCCCCAGCAGCTGTTCCCTGGACCATCCCTTGCTGAAACACCCTTGCAAGGAATGTCAAGTCTCATTTTCTGAGGGCCCTGGTTGAGGGTGGGGTGCAGGGTGTGGGGCTTGCTTCCTGCCATCAGCCAGAGGGTCATTCTGTTGTCTCCTACCCTTCCTAAGCCAGAGCCACAGAGAAGGTGAGCAAGTGGGCCTGGTCCTGAGCGAAGCATCCAGGGCCCCTACGCACTCCTGTGTAACTGAGGGTTGATGGGCCCAGGCCTGGCTGACAAAATCCATAGAGCGGTGCAGGGGCAGTGGGAGCAGCAGAACCCCCTCCTCCTGCCATGCAGGTAGTGAGCCCCTTGTGGCTGGAAGTATTCACGCACATGCTGCTGATGGCCTAGAGTGGGCCCCACACAGCGATGCTTGCCGGAAACGCTGTTTGGCATGCACGGTGTTTTTTATTCCTTTTAATTACATTGGAAGCCTTTATGGACACCATCTTCGCCAAGTGATCCAGTTTCGCAGCATCAGTGACAAGGCAGCTCGACACTATGGGTGGCCCTTGATGAGACGTACCACATACGGCATGATGTAACAACACCTGTCTAACATGCCTGCCAGGAAAGGGGGACAAGGGCCACTTCATGCAGGGACCTGTCGGCCACGGTAAGGATTTGGCTCCTGCCCTGGGAAACGTGGGGACTCCAAAAGTGACATGATCTGACTTTGTTGAAAGGGACGCCTTTGGCTACTGTGTTGAGAGAACTGTTGGGGGAGAGGAGGTGATGTGGAAAGGAGAGGGGCAGGGAGATCAAGTAGTGAGGTGAGCAGCAACAGTGGCCTGGACCCCCCCAACCCTGTTGCTGTAGAGGTGGCTGAGTGTGGATCTAGTGTGGCGGTGGAGCCACGGGTTTTGATCGACTGGGTGAGGGAGCAGGAGAAAGAGGAGTCAAGGATGGTTCCATGGCTTTGGACTGAGCCACAGGAGGATGGCACTGTCCTGAACTGAGATGGGACGAGGGTTCGGAGAGGAAAGGTCAGGAGCTCAGTGTTGGACACCATGGGTGACAGATGCTTCATGGGGACATGCCACAGGGACATGAGGACTGTGGGGAAGCTGGCACACAGGGGCCCAAATGACCACTGGGGGTCCTCCTTCTAAACCCAGACTCTCTCCCTTGGGTCCCTTTGCCTCTCCACTCCACACACCCAATTGTTGCTAGTTTCCAAGGCCTGCAGGTTTCCTGAGCAGGTTTGCCAGTGCCTGGCAAAGGGGCCCCACCCAGGCCACAGGACCTGGGCTGTCAGCACCGAGGCAATGTCGCCTGGTTAATCCCCTGCTTCTTGTGCAAGCTGTGGGGCGTCATCCGGGGCAGCAGCCTCTGGATGTGGGGGAGGCGGAGCCCTGCAGGCTACAGGGACTTGTCATACATCCCTGCAACCTGACCCTGCTCCTGGGAGCTGGTGACATTTGTCATCAGCTCCTCCACTTTGGGTCTTCTAGTGGTGATCCTGGGAAACCAGAGACAGACGAGCTTTGATGGGCGGCAGCATTTGGGAGCCATGGGAAGGGACTTGGTGCCAGCTTGCAAGCCAGCCAGAGAGCTAGGCTTTGGGATTGTTACGGGAAAAACAGAGCTTAGTTTAAATGCTCGCCCAAAGGGACCAATCAGCTCACTCAAAGCCAGGCCATGAAGTACAAATCCAGTAAAAAGACCAAGGTGGACCCACCTACACTCACATAGAAGGGACCCGAAGACATTTAAAGTGAACAAGAGTCATTTGACAGGGGTTTATTGAGTGCCTAATATGTGCTAGGTAGTGTTCTCGATGGCAAGGATAGTGGTAGAATGGGGAACAGCTAACCTTTTAGTCTATTTGTTATTTGTATGGGCTTATAAAAGAGTAGAAAAAAGCCCAGAAGGATCTAAATTTGTAACAGCCATTACCCCTGGGGAGATGGTACACTTAAAAAAAATATTCTTCTATTGTTAGAATTTTATGCAACAAGCATATATATGTGGGTATATGTGTATGTGTGTGTATATGTATACCTACATATATGTGACTTTTGTAATTTTAAAAAGTGCCCTCCCCCTTAACACACAAATGACATTTATACTCAGACCTGCAGGGCATAAAAAATGTTTGGGGGCTCTATGCAGAATTCTCTACAATCTAGGCTCAGAGCCCAAAAGGTTGCTCTTGTTCCTCCCCCTACTGGGGTATTCAGCTTTACAAGGCAAGAAAGGATTGGAAGAGCAAGCAAGGCGGGAGATCTGTTTTTTAGTCCCAGCTGAGCCTGGCTGTGCAGCCTTGGGCAGGTCCCTTGACCTCTCTGTGCCCAAGCTTCATCCTCTGTCTACTGAGGGGCTGAGCCACACTTGCTCCGAAGGGTAAGTCAGTTTCCTTCTTCTGTACCCGGGCTAACTGACTGTCAGCCTGGAGGTACAGGGAGCAGAGACAGGACGGCACGTTACGAGGGTCTAGACTCGTGATCCAGTCACAAGTCTGTTGTGGACACAGCATGGGTGAGAGGTGTCCCGTGTGACAAACTACTTGTTACACTGGACTCTGTGGTCTCTAGGGTCCACTCCAGCACGCTGCTGTTGGCAGATGCCAAGAACGTGATTGTGTGAAACACGGGTGCTGGCGCCAGCTCCTACCAGCAAATGGGAGCCCACTGTTAAATTTTCAAGAGTTGCGCAAGTCAGCTGCTCGACTGTCGGTAGCCTGTCTGGCCACGATGGGAACATTTCTATGATGGAAACTGGGTAACGCTACAAATTGGGGCTCTGTTTATTTTCCCGAAGAGCTGTTTTACCAGTGTACACTGAGCTGTCATGAAATGCCCTTTTTTCCTCCTCACCCAGATTTAGCGTGTCCAGCCATCCTGCTTTGCCTGGAAACTGTCTCGCTTTTAGTTCCGAAAGTGCCCACATTGTGGGAAAACCCTCAGTCTCAGACAAACCGGGATGACCGGTCACCCTGCAGTCCCTCCCATGGTGTGAAGGGACCTAGCACTGCAGAGAATCTGAGCTCTGTGCTGGATGACCTCTGTACCACTCACCGCAGCCCTGCGAAGTAAACTTGCTATGCTTCCTCAGCTGAGCAGACATAGGAATAGGGGTTAACTGGGTACCAGGAGAGCCACACTGTGCCAGGAGAAAGGAATAGCAAGTGCCAAGCTTTGGAGGTGGGAGTGCAGTCTGCTGTGTTTATGAAAAGGCAGGAGCACAGAGACTGAGGGAGAAAGTGGGGCAGATGAGGCAGGAGGGATGGCAGTGCCCAGCGCACGGAGGCTTCTTGGGTCAATGAGGAGTTTGGACTTCATCCTCAGGGTAGATGCTGCAGGACACCTGCAGACCCCTCAGGACCAGGGTCCCCCTTCCCTCAGCGGCCAGAACAGTAGCTGCTGACGGCTCATGGCTGGACGTGGCTCCCTGTCCATGGGAGGTGCCCCACTCCAGGGCAGTCCATAGCGAATGCCTGGTTAACACTGGAGAACAAAGGCCCGGCCTCCTTGCTTTAATCTTGGACAACTCTGAAGAGCCAGCTCCAGAGATCCCCATGGGATCAGTTGAGGCCTTGGTTGTAACTGCTCAACTTCTTCGCTGTTGAATCCTGCTTCCCTTCCTTACAGGTGTTTGATCTGAGAGCGCTCAGCACCAGAACACCCCCATCAATCTTAGTCTCAGAATGTGTTCCCTAGGACCCAAGACAATCTCCCCTCAAGGGTCTGGGAAGCCACTGTAAGTGGGGATAACCAGATCAGACCTGCATCTTATAAAGGAGGTGAGGCGGGCGGATTGAACTGGGCATCAGGAGAGGCAGGAGACCAGAGAAGTTGCTGCTGTGGTCGGCCAGAGAGGGCGGGTAAGGCCTAGATGAGAAGGATGGGTGGAGACAGAGAAGTGGGGAAATTAAAGGGCTTTTCAGAATCAGGTCTATCTGTTTTCAAAGCCCAGGCAATTTCCATTTTGTGCTGCTCCCAAAGAAGTCTCAGGCTTGACTTGCTTTCTCCAGGATGCTGAGTTCATGGTCTTTATCAAGGTGGATTAGAGCCTAGCTGGGATGGGCCCCCCACACCCAGGAGGGTCTGTACGGGCATCTGTGGCACGGGCAGGTATGTTCACCACAATGTGCATTCCTGGTGTACCTGGTGTGCCTGGTGTGGGATTCTGGTGTGACTGGACAGGAGCCCCTAACTTCTGGACCCTCTGGTGCTCACTCTCCTCTGGGCCATGCTGCATCTTAAACCCCATCTGAAATCTGTGGGTGCTCCATGGTCCTGCCCAGTGGTCTCATGCTCACATCTGAGACTTTGTGCAAGGACATGGAGAAGGACCGGGGACGGCTGTTGGACAAAACAGGCAAGATATAGACAAGATAGCTGCCATAGGAGATAAGTGATGAATGTCTGCGGCAGCGAGACTTCAGAGGAAGAAGGTGGCCTGGGAGGTATCCTAAAGAAGGCAGCTTTGAAACTGGGCTTTGGCAGGTTTGGGAAGACAAAGCTGAGAAGGTAATTGGGTCGAGGTCAGGAAGACACTGGACTGTTAGGTAAGGACTTTCATAGGCAGTGGGGACCTCTGGAGCTAGTCCTGATTCCTTTCTCTCCATCTCTGTCAGTCCCCCAGGGACACTGATGTTTGGATCTCAGACAGTTTTCTAGAAATAGGCAGAGCTCACTGGCCAGAGAGGGTGGTGTTCTCAGTGTCCATTCTGTATATGGAGACAGAGTCCCTGGTCTGGCTCACAGATTTCTCTGTCTCAGAGTGAACTCTGGATTTCCTAGACTTCCCTTGGGTTTCTGAAATGGTCATGCTTCCTCCAGGGCTGAGGTCTGGGTAAGGACTTCCGAACCTTTAACTTGCAGGGATGCTCTCAGACTTAGAGTGGTGCAGCGGAGAAAGCACTGATCAACACATGTCGCTGCCCACCAATGGCCGCCGCACGTATTATGGGATCACGGTTTTCTGAAACCAGAATGACAGCGCTGTATCTGTTAGGAGATACGGGGGTGGCAAAAGTAAGTGCCCAGTGGTGCGTGTGCAAAACAAAGCATTTATTTTTGTATTATTAATTTTTGTACTATTTTCTCCTTTGTCTTTTTTGTTTTTTTATTTCTTTTTTTCCTATTATTTTCCACACAAACAACTGTAAACCTGCTTTTGCCTACCCTCATATTATGCACACACATGTGTGTATATGTATACTTTTTTGCCTGAAGGTAACAGAAAACTCTAACTTAAATGACTTAACCCAGCACTTTCCATAGAAATATAATATGGGCTACATACATAAATTAATTTTTTCTAGCAGCCATACTAAAAAGGTAAAATTAATTTTAATAATATTTTACTGAATGCCTTATCCAAAATATTATCATTTCTACCTGTATTCAATATGGAATTATTAGTGAGATAGTCTACATTCTTTTTTGTACTAATTCTTTGAAAGTCAGTGCTCAGTAAACACGTGTCTAGTGGCTACCATACAATAAGGACACTTATGATCTCATATGAACAAGAATATAGAGGCAGGGCAGGCTCAAGACTGGTTAATTCGGAAGCTCAACAACATTAACAAGGACCCAGGTTCCTGCCACCTTCTTGCTCTGCCATTCACAGAGCATTAGCTTTGTTCTCATCTAGCTCCCCTCATGGGCCCAAAGTGGCTGCCACAGCTCTGGGGAATCAACTCATACCACAACATCCAGCAGAAGAAGAGGGTATGTTTCTCTGCTCGTTTGTCTTTATGAGAACTAAGGACTCTTTCCTGTCTTTCTCTCCCCACCACTTTAGCCAACTTCCCCTCTGGTCTCAATGCCAGGTTTCAGCACATGCTCATATCTGATCTGATCCTTGGCAAGGTGGATAGACTTGAATGTATGGTTTGGAGCAGTCAGGATTTACCCTGGATTAGGGACTTTTATCTGAGTCCCATGGAGAAGGACTGGACGCTGAGCAGAACTGAGGTTCTATCAGCAAAGAGGAGGAGGGCTGCTGTTGGGTGACCCACATTTATCTGCACAATACCTGCTCTCCTGACCCCACCAAGTTGAACTGATGGAGTTTCTCACTGTCTCCCTTGTATTCTTATATCTTATATCTACAACTTCCAGTTTCTGCTAATTTCTTTAAAGTGGAGTGAGAAGTTAAAGGCACTTCCAAACAATCTTGAGTGTAGGAAATGTCTAGATTTTTATAATTTTATTACCAGTCTTTTATAATTATTCATACTAAATTTGAGGGCAGTTTTTTAGGGATGCTCCTTCATGGACACCCAGAAGCATTCAATTTGTTTTCAGAGAAACAACACTGCCCCCCCCTTTAAAAAACTTAAAACACTCATAGCCCATTGGTTTAGATAATTGTTTGAAATCACATCTTTTTCCTAATGAGCACAGCTGAGGAAACAGGTTTGGAAACAGTCTTAGATAAACATACAACTCCACGTGTGCGGACGGAAGTGTGTGGCCGGCCGGGCACATCTGGGGCAAAGGGCATTAGTCAGCAGGTTCACAGAAAGGACAGAGCATGTTGCTTAAGTGGAGGTCAATGGAGAGGTCTCTCAGCTCCACTGCAGGTGGCATATTAGAATCACCCGAGGTGCTTTTAAAAAATTCCAGGACCCACATTCAGTCATAATCTCTGGCCTGGAGGGTGGGTCTTGTAGTATAGATGTGGCTTCCAGAAACTACTCTGTCATGTGTTTGTTTGTGGGGTGTGGAGGCAGGGTTCGCTGATGAACAGACTCCCAAGGATGAAGGCTCCGAGGCCTCCGTAAGTCAGCAGTGCGCCCAAACCAGTGAATTCTAGGCCCTTCCAGGTACAAGGCTGCTTCCTTACGAACACGCAGACAGAGGCAGAACGCCGGAGCTGATCCCATGCTCTCCCTCTGGGTTCTCTCTGTCCTCTCTGGCTCCTTTTCATCTTCCCAGCTAATCCTGTCTGGGCCAGCGTGTCTGAGCTAAGACTGTCTGACCCGTCCAAAAGCCTTTACTGAGCACATACTCTGTGCTAGCTGCCTCGCCTATCATTCAGTTCATCTTGGATCAGCTGACCCTCTGCACTCATTGCCACCCAAGACCTGGCCCCATTATCTCTCTCGACCGCTGCCGTGGCTGCCTGATGTTTCTTTTTGTGACGGTTGATTAAATCTAGTCTGTCCTGGCACTAGACTCTAAGCCCCTAAAGTGGGGACCACGTCTATGTATTCACCACTGAGTCCCCAGCACCAAGCATCAAGATTGCAGGATCCACAGCAAATAGTTGAATTCAAAGGAGTGAATGAACAACACAGGAAGTAGACCTCATTACCTCCAATCCAGAAGGATAAAATGAGGCTTGGTGGGCTTAAAACAATTTATGTCTTTTTACAGCAATTCAGTGTCAGAGTTAAGGGTAAAGCTCAGGTTATTCTACACTAACCTGGAAGGGTGCCCTGCAGGGAGAAGGCCATACTCAGGTTTTGTTAAATTCAGGAGCCTGGTCCGAGGGACCGGACTGTATTTACCATTGTTACGACCCTCACTAGCCTTTGACAATGACCCCAACAACTCCCGGAGTTTGAGCTGCTGAGTCTCAAGACCTGAACATGCTCGGAAGTCACTGCCAGTCACTATGCAGTGCTTACCATGGACTGAGTCACATGAAAAAGGAGCCAATGGGTTCCTGCCCCTGGGAGAACAACAGGGTGTCGATCAGGGGAAGGTGCAGAGTCATCAGGTGTTGACCGAGGGCTTCCTGGGGCCCAGGAATGGTGCTTGATGCTGAGATCACAGCAGGAATACCTAGACATGGCTCCCTCCCTCTTGGAAACCAAAGTCTGGTAGGAAAGGCTTAAGGTGAACAGATAGTCATCCTAATTATTGAACTGCAATTGGGAAAAGTGCCAAGAAGTAGTACAAAGTCACATGACACCATGTGGCAGTCAGTACTCAGGGAGTGGAGTTCAAGAAATCTTTGTGGGTGAAGTCACGTGTGAGCCAAGGCTTGCAGTATCAATAGAGTTGGCCCGTGGCAGAGGGAGGGGAAGAGGACGCTGAGAAGAGGAAGGGAAGCATGTGCAAAGGCCCCGAAGTAGGAAGGCGAGTGTGACTAGAAAGCTGTCAGGGATGTGTCAGGAGAGGTGGGCAGTGGCAGCCCATGCCAGACCTTGGAGGCTGCTGGGAATCTCGCTCCTTGCTCTGAGGGTGGTGGGAAGCCCTGTGATGTCTACAAGGCCAAGTGAGGGGGCTGGCCCAACGCGGGTCAGGAGGTACTTCCTTCCACAGAGGGCCTCTGTCAGCCAGAAAACTGTGAGCAGGTCTTCCTCCTCCCCCTCTCCAAAGCGTTCCTCCCGTCCCCAGGGAGCACCGTCCTGTCTTAGAGAGAGTCCGGCTGGGGGTGACCCCAGCACTTGGCTTTTCCCCTTTCCCAGAGCCCCGTCACTCCCAGCCTCCCCTGGGTGTCTGTGCCTCTTGCCACTTGCTTCTAAGTTTCCTAATATAGCCTGGCCGTTTCCTCCCCAGCTGGTGGCCCAGAGCGGCTCTCTGTGGCAATCTGTTTTTCCTAGGCTTAAAGGGACCATGTCAGCCCACCTCACACCAAATCGAAGCTAAAGGTAGGTGGGATGATTTCATGTCTAGCCCAGAGTTTAGATGTCTTCTCTACCCCCGGTTTACCATCTGCTCTACTCTCGTTTACTTTTCCTTTTTTGTTTTTCTTTCTGTTGAGACAAGTAGAAGGCACACAGCTGGACATGGATGTGAGTTTTAAGCCCTGATGTCCCTCTTACCTCTGGCTGCTCCCACCTGCTGTATAGAGCACCAGGGACTGCCACCCCCACCCCCCGAAACCGAGTTAAAGGAGAATTTCTGGTGCTGAGGCCTAGGATGTCTGTACTTCATTTTCAGAGTTTCTAGAGTGGCGGTCAGGATTGAGTTCCGTGAGCTCTGGGCGTCAGAGAGACCTGGGTTTGAATCCTGCTTTCTTAGCTCTCAGACCACCAGCCTCCTCTCCAGTAAATGGGCATCATCCTGGGGCCCGCCTCACAGGCCACTGGAAGGTTTACGTGAGCCCTCGACACTGCGCGTGGTCCTTGATGGGGCTCTTTGTGGCGAAAGGCTGGGGCGAGGCAGGAGCGGGGCCTGAGCGGGAACAGCCTGTGCTGGGAGGGACCAGGCAGTGTGGAGTCACGTGGACGCGCTGTCCTTCCCCTCCGGAGTCACAGGGCCCCGATTTCTAGAAGCCCCACAATCTCAAATCTCAGGGAGCTCCATGTCCAATGTGTCACTGACTAGGTGGGCCGTGGAGGCCTGAAAAAGGGGAGAGCAGTGCAAGGTCACACAGCGAGACGGGGTTTCTGGTCAGGTTCAGCCCATCAGTCAGCAAACGTCTGCAGAGCGCCTCTCTGTGCCAAGCACTGCTCCAGGTGCCAGGACACAGCGGAGAACGAAACAGCAGAGGTCCCTGCCTTCACGGCTTCCACTCCAGCAGGAAGGGAAAAGCAGTAAATACAGGAGGGGATAAATGCTATAGAAAACAAGTAAAAACAAACTGGGGATGTCTGGGTGTTTGGGGGGTGCAGGCAGATTGCAGTTTTGAATAGGGTGGTCAGGATAGGGCTCACCAAGCAAAGCCTTGATGGCTATCTGGAGGAAATGGGATCGGACAGAGGGAATAGCCCGTGCAAAGGCCCCAGTGGGAGCGTCCCTGGCCGCTGACCTTACTATTCCCTTACCTGGCGGCTGCTTCAGTTCCGCAGCCATCCAGGGCAGAGGGATTCATTGAGAAGAAGGCCATTTGGGATTTTTTGGTTGACAAGCATATGTTTAAAACAAAGTCTCTGAATCCCTGCCCCCCCACACACACACACACACACTGAATTCAGTGAACATTGTCAGGTACCGTTCTATGTACTGGAGGCCCGAAGATGAAGGCAGAGAACTGGCCTTCAGTGGTGCTATTGGGGAGAGAAAGACCGAGAAGGTGGAAGAGGTGTGTGGGGTGAGTTGAGACAACGAGTAGGCAGTGCTGTGTAACACCTGGGGGGCATCGACCCCCAAGCTGATGTGTGCAGCTATGTAGAGGGGAGGGGAAGGGCTTGAGGATATATTTGTGTGTGTGTGTGTGTGCTGGGGGGGAGTCAGCGGGACATAGACAACAGTTACAAACAACAAATAATTCCATCGCCCAGGGAGGATGGGGAGACTGTTGTGGACAGAGCCCTGGGGAGCACAGCACATTAGGATGGGGGTGGAGCATGAAGATATTTTGTCAGCTTTGTGTTGACTTGTTCATACAATTCAGGGGATCTCACGCACTAGCACACCTTTGCACAATCACATTATCACACACACATGTTTTCTTTCTGAGTTTTTCAGGGATCTTAGCTCATTTAAACCTCAAACAACCTTGAGCGGTAAGAGGCAATTATTGTCTCTGACAGATGAGGAAGCTGAGGCACAGGAAGGTTGTCACTTGCCAGAGATGACACTGCTAGCAATGGCAGAAGCAGGATTTGGACACAGCGGTCTGGCTTCCGGTGCCTGTGCTCCTAACTGCTGCTCTATGCTGCCTCTTGTTCCCAGGAGTTCACGAGCTCACTCACAGACACACAAGGTCTCCTGTACACGCTACCATCCTGCATACACAGGGTCTCACGTGGTCTCAGTTTCACTAATGCCCACAGCCTCACACACTCACTTATCCTACGGTGTCTCCCCATATTGCACTTTGTACTCAGGTTGCTGGAACATTCAGAACCTCTCACACACCCATCATGTCATGCCTTTGGGACCCTGGGTACTCACCCCACTGTAGGCACACAGCATTGCACACTCATGATCTCATATAGTCAAAAGACACTGACATGTATGCCCATAAAAGTCTTCTAACCCTGGCTGGTGTGTATTGAGCTTCTGCCTGCTAACTGAAAGGTCGCTGGTTTGGTTCCCAGTCAGGGCACATGCCTGGGTTGCAGGCCAGATTCCCCGCTGGGGGTGTGCGAGAAGCAACTGATCATGTGTCTCTTGTACACTGATGTTTCTGTCCCTCTCTCCCTCCCTTCTCCTCTCTCTAAAGTAAATAAATAAAATCTTTTTTAAAAAGCCTATACATGTGTCCTTGCACGCACACACACACACACACTCCCATGCTCTCCAACACAGCTCCATGCTTTCCAACATTCACACGACTGTGCAAACTCACTTATTCATTCATGAGCTGAGACACTCACATCACCTGCACACCAGGATAACCATGCACACCCATTTCACCTAACAATCTGACAGCCTCACCTGCTACACAACTTTGCACTCCGACACCCTAACGGCCTTGCCTCCTCGCTCAGCTCTGCTGTCCTCGCACCTGCAAGACCTCGAATGCTCTCATAAGCTGTGCTGCACATCATCACGACATGCACACCTGATCTCGGCCGTCCTCTGCGCACGCGCTGCCCTGCACGTCCAGGCGTCTTCGTGCTCCCTCCACCCAGCACTCTGCCACGAATGCAAATGTTCACATTACTGTCCACTCGGTGCCCTGCCTCCTCAATCCTGCACCTTCATTCTTTTGTGTGATTTAAAATCTGCATGCATTTCAGTTCACACTCATAGAGCTCTCATGTGTTTATACAACTTTACATTTAAAATTGTCTGACAACCTCAACCTCACACTATTTCGCACATTAAAGACCTTGGCGTGTTCTCACTGACAAATATTCACACCATCAGGCAAACCCCTTCTGACTTGTCCATTCGTGTCCTTGCACACTTGTTTAACCTCACACACTCCCAGGGCCTCACCTGCTTACACAACTTTACACATTGACGCTCTGCCTCACACAACCTTACTCTATCTTGCACATTTGTGATTTGGCCATGTTTACACCAACAGAAACATTTATGCCACTGCAAACTCCTTGTAGTTTGTCCACCCACGTTAGGTTGCACAGTCACATAACCTCGCACCCTCGGAGCCTCGCCTGTTTTCATATCCTCAAATTTCTGGCCCCTCGGATGGCCTTGCCCACTCCTGCCCTGGCACACCCAGGTTGCTGTGCACACGCAGGGGCCCTATAGTACTGTTCCACTGACACTCTCTCTCCTCACCCGCAGGGACTTACCAAGGCCAGTTCACCAACGGCATGCGCCACGGCTATGGCGTACGGCAGAGTGTGCCCTACGGGATGGCCGTGGTGGTGCGCTCGCCGCTGCGCACGTCGCTCTCATCCCTGCGGAGCGAGCACAGCAATGGCACGGTGGCCCCGGACTCGCCCACCTCACCGGTCTCAGACGGCCCGCCGCTGCCCTCGCCCGCCATCCCGCGTGGCGGCTTCGCGCTCAGCCTGCTGGCCAATGCCGAGGTGGCCGCGCGGGCGTCCAAGGGCGGCGGCCTGTTCCAGCGGGGCGCGCTGCTGGGCAAGCTGCGGCGAGCCGAGTCCCGCACGTCCCTGGGCAGCCAGCGCAGCCGCGTCAGCTTCCTCAAGAGCGACCTCAGCTCGGGTGCCAGCGACGCCGCTTCCACCACCAGCTTGGGCGAGGGCGCGGAGGGCGCTGACGACGCTGCGCCCTTCGAGGCCGACATCGACGCCACCACCACGGAGACCTACATGGGCGAGTGGAAGAACGACAAGCGCTCCGGCTTCGGCGTCAGCGAGCGCTCCAGCGGCCTCCGGTACGAGGGCGAGTGGCTGGACAACCTGCGCCACGGCTACGGCTGCACCACGCTGCCCGATGGCCGCCGCGAGGAGGGCAAGTACCGCCACAACGTCCTGGTCAAAGGCACCAAGCGCCGCGTGCTGCCGCTCAAGAGCAACAAAGTCCGACAGAAGGTGGAGCACAGTATGGAGGGCGCCCAGCGCGCCGCCGCCATAGCGCGCCAGAAGGCCGAGATCGCTGCCTCCAGGTAGGACCCGGGCTGGGGACGGATGGGGTAGGCCCCACTGAGAAAACGGGTCCTGGGACCCGGCCACCTAGGCGGCCTCGTCTTGAAGCCTGTTTCTGCTTCTTTTACCGCCAGGGCTTCCTTTAATTGGAGGCGCTTCAGGATCTGGTGTCACCTGTTCTCCATCCAGTCATCCATCCATCCATCCATCCATCCATCCATCCACCCACTCAGCTACTCCCATCCACCCACTTACCAATCCTTCCATGCACTTACTCCCCTGCATCGAAACTATCAGATATCCACCAGAACCACCAACTCTTCACCAAACGATTCACCCTACCCACCCACTCCACTTTCTGTGTATCCATTGCACCACCGAGTCACGGATCCATCCGCCCAACCACCCACTCGATCACCCAGCTACTCATCCAACCACCCGGTCATCGGTCTGTTCACCCACCCCTCCGTTCACCGATCACCTCTACTACACACCCGAACAACCCCTCCGTTCACTCAGCCCGTCTGTCCTTCTGATCACCCTAAAAGCCATCTGACCAGTGACCTGTCCACTCAACTATTTCTTCTCCCACCCTCACCCATCCAGCTTTCCATCCCTTGACCTACCCAGCCATCCAGCCACCACACACCCAGCCACCCAACCACGCAGACACCCATCCAAACATCCAGACACCCTTCAACCCCCCATCCATCCTCCCATCCACCAGCCACCCACATTGACTCAACTGCTTGCCAACCGTCCTAATATCCAACCATGTTTTCATCCACTTCCACTCATCCACCCATCTATCCATCCACCTCCATCATCCAGACACTTCCGCCCAGCAATCCGTAGGCACTTGCATGTACTCAGCCACTCCCACCCACCACCTGCCAGCCCTGCATTCATTCGCCTGCCCATCTGTCCGTCAGCACCCACCCTTTCATCCGTGTTCAGACCCCTTTCTGTCTTCTCATTGTACTTCAGAAAAAGTTTTAATGTTGTCTTCAAACATTTATAGCACCTACTGTGTGCATGGCACTATTTAAGTGGTTTACAAATGTTGATTCATTCAGTCTGCTCAAAGACTTTATAAGATCAATACTATTTTTATTTCCATTTTACAGATGAGCCAAATGAGGCTCTGAGATAAGGGGACTTGTCCCAGCCACCCAGGCAGTAAGTGGCCCTTCATAATCTAGTTCCTATGTTCCTATTCAGCCTTATTTTCTACCATCCAACCTGGACCTGGACTTTTTCTCCGTGCTGATCATACTGGCTTTTCATCAGTTTTCTTTAGTTCTCCTGCCAGCGGGCTTGGGTCCCTGCGGGTCCCTCTGCCTGGACTGCTCTACTGTCCTCTTGCCCCTTCAATTCCTCCTTCTCCTTCACAGCTCAGGCCAAGCCTGAGCCACTTAGAGAGTTGATGAGGCCCAGCCCCCTGTCTCAGGCTGACTGTCACTCAGCCACATGGACATCTTAGAATATCTCACAGCAACTTCATGCTGTTACATGGCTTTTTTTTACCCCACCACTTGTAGAGGGGTCCCGAAGTGCCAGTCACCATTCTGAGGTCTTTACGCACATAAACTCACTCTGTCTTAGAAGATCTTGACAAGGTAGGTACTGTTATTATTTCCTTTTGGCCAACGTGGAGTGAGCTGCAGGGACAGCAGTGGGGGTGGCAGGACAGTCCCCTGTTACTTGTAGCAGTCCCGCTGGTGGCTCTAAATGACCTGTGTTCGAGGCTGTGGCACTGTGGTCTTCAGAGGTAAGCAAACCTGGGCTGTGATCTCGGCTCCACCATCTTTTAGCTCAGAGACCTGGCACATCAGTTTGCCTGTCTGCTTCCCCTCCGTGGCACCACCGCTTCTTAGTTGTATGTTCTCGGCCAAATCAGTTTTCTTCTTCAACCTCAATTGTGCCACCTATGAAAACAGGGCTGGTCTGAGGGTTGAGAAGGACGGGTACAGGTCCCGGCGTGGTTCACAGCCCTACCGAGGGATGAGCTCCCTGGGCAGCGGGCTG